>JAFVLL020028672.1:89175-100878 GCA_021397915.2 Tor tambroides | reverse complement strand
AACCATCCAGAACAGTTTTAAACATATGTCAGTGGGTTTTGATGTGAGAGAACAACAGGTAACTTTTTTTACTGGAGGAAGTGTTATAATGGATTACAGACTCGTGTTTTGATTTAAAATTAAAATGCCTTTATGATGGATTTATTACAAACATGCAGATTTCCACTTCACAAGACATTAATTGATGGACTGGAGTCATGTGGATTACTTGTGGTTTATGATGACACTTTTATCAGCTGTTTGGACTCTCATTCTGACGGCACCCATTCGCTGCAGAGGATCCATTGGTGAGCAAGTGATCTAATGCTAAATTTCTCCACATCTGTTCTAATAAACAAGCAAACTCATCTACATCTTGGATGGCATGAGGGTGAGTACATTTTCAGCATGTTTTCATTTTTGAGTGAACTCTTCCTTGGACTTAATTTACACTCTTATAAAATCAATCTTATGATGTATTTTAGCTCCTGGTAAGATTGTAGAAAAGCATTGCAACTATCAGTATTTACAAACACAAAGAGCAATTGGTCTTGACATTTTGTCTGTGTAGATCACAGGTTCATCTGCAGGGTTTGGGGTGGGGTGTGTTTTGGTTTTGGATGCGTTACGCTTCTGTAGTTCCTGTCAGTGAGCTTTAACCAGACTGCCTGTCTCTTCTCCTCTCAGACCGCACGGTCAAAGCGAGTGTTCCCTGGTACTCTGACTGGAAAGAAACACTGACCCAGCTGAGCTCGTCCAAGTACTACACAGGTATTCCCTTCCTTCCCCTGCTGGGAGTGCGTGAGAGGGCTTTCCTCAGTCGCCTTCTCCATGTCATTTCCCGCCCAGCTCGCTCCGTAGCAGAACTGTCACTAAATCTCCTTTCCTCTTTCCAATCCAGCTTCCTCTGCTTTCTCAGGATGTTGGTGGAGGTTCTTTAGCTTTGTGTGTGTTTGTGTGTAAGACTCATTGTGCTGTAACTCTCAGTGGTAGACGTGTTCATAGCTTTGTCAAATAATGAATTAAAAATCTCTTCAGTTACATCCAAATAGTGTTCCAACTGACAACAGTTTTGACTGAAATTTAAGTGTCATTTTTTGTTTCAGAAATATTTGGCTTCTGTTTATTTGTGAGATTTTAGTTCAATGAGTCATTTTACCCATTCAGTCAGAGTGTGTCTCACTTTATAGTCTAGTTTCTTTTCCTCTGTAGATCCATCATTCCTTTTGCTGTGAAGTAGAGATTGACTTTACATGCACTTTTTCTGAATTCAAGCAGAATAAATCTTCAGGTAATTCATCAGTTTGATTTAATGTGAAATATTGTTTTCTTTCTATTAAATTTACAGTAAAAGCCAGAAATTCAGTGTGAAAATACTGTGACAATGTTTCCAGTAGTATGGTTGGCATATTTGTGCCTGTAAGAGACCAGTACTCATAGACATGCACAGGGTCATAAACACGAATAATGCAATAAACATTAACTAAATAACATCAAATATTACATAAAACACCCTGATGTACATTAATGATGACAAAATAAATATAAGCAAAATTATTTAAATAAAATATATTCATGTTTTCTGTCATCCAATGACTTCTGGTAATGTCCTTTTACTATTTTCAACATACATTTTATGGTAATTTGAAGTTGTTTTCTTCTAAAAAAACATAAATGTGACTTTATTTTAGAGTGAAGTGACATATAATGCAGTATTAAACCAATTTAAACCACAATTTTGACAAGATATCTAGCAGTTAAACAATTAATAGGTTTTTCTGTAGCATACAATATAACATTACAAAGTTTTTTTTTTTGTTCTTTTATTTTTTTTATTTTTTATTTTTTTACTGTATTGGTATTGAGTAAAAAATTAGGTGAATATTATTTAAATGTTTGAATTTTTTTTAAAAACTTTTTTTGTTTACTATGTATTTATTTAGGATGTGCAAAACACTTTTTTTTTTTTTTTTTTACATGCCTAGTTGGTTGTCTGAGTAGGGACTATGTACATTTGGTTTTAAGTTTATGTTCTTGAGACATCAATCAGACACATTTCTTAGAGGTATACTTAATTTCTTATTATGAATTATAGAAGTTACTTCTAATTAATAATTGTAATTATGATTAACAATGATTAGCAACTTTAACAGCATTACTCCAGGGGGTGTGCTAATTAATTACAATGATCATTATCCAAAAATAGTATTAACCATAATAACTTTAACCGCAGTTAAAATTAAGCTAAGTATTTCACTATCCCTCCTACGTAAGAAATATTAAGTACAGTGTGCAAGTTTATAAACAATGCTGGTTGTTTTAATAATAAAATAATCTTTGCAATATAAGAATCAGAACAAAGGCTGAATAAAACATTAATATGGTACATGGCACACATGTTGTCATTGACCAGACTTTGGACCTTTTTAGGACCTTGGAACTAAAAAAAAAGTTTTGCTTTAAAGCACAAAAGTTTTAAAAAGTATATAAATTACCCTATTGCTTCTCACTAGAATGTTGCCATTGTAATCATCAGAGCTGCTGCAAGCAAGTGGTGCACTTCATTGATTTTAATGAAGGTGATATGGTTTTGTTGTGTTGTAGTGTAGATATGGTGTACAAGCTCTACCTTCTCTGTAAAGATTCAGATAAAGAATTGAACGTGAGGCTGCCGGAGTGAAGTATATCATACCGTGTGCTTATTGTCATGAATGATTCTGAGGGGGCCATTGATTGAGACGAAATGTCAAGGAACTCAACTAATGAAGCTGGAGCATAAAAATCAGTGTGTCCTCATCTTCCCCTCATCGCTGGATAGAATTAAATGGGGAGAATGCTAATGTGTCAACATCCTGTTTCTCTTAAAAAATGAGTTGAATCCTAATTTGCTCATTAAGTGTTCAAAGTGAGATCACGTTCCATTGTTTGGTGAATTTTTGTGGTACAAATGTAGTAATTTCAATAAGAATTTCAATAATTGCTTCGTAAACCAACAGGAAGCTTGGTTTGACTGCAGTTTGAGCGGTCCTTCATACATCACTACAATGTTAACAATAGACAGTAGACACTTTGTCCACAACATTTCGTTCATGTGACCTCATCTTCATGATTTATACTTGCAGGATAAGGGAGAATGTTTAATGTTCCACTTTTTTTGAATAATTGTATTTATATTTAAATAAATGATTGGGTAATTATTAGATGTCTGTTATATTGTTGTAAAAATGATCTGTTATAATTTCTTCCAGTGAATATCACATTTCTTGGGGATTTTTCTATTCGTCTTGGCTTTCATAATGTGCTTCTCTCCTCTTCCGCCAGGAGGGCTGGTCACGCAGCCTGTAATAATCTTGTTTCTGAACAAGACAATATTTCTTTGTGTTTATCTTTCAGCAGCAACACCATGGTTTGAGACTTACCGGGAGAACTTCCTGCAGTCCATGCCGGCATCAGAGCACGAGTTCCTCAACCACTACCTGGCCTGTATCCTTCCAGATTCTTTGCAAATAACTAGCTCATTTCTTTTTATGCTTGTATTTTTCATCTTTCTTTACCACAAGGGACGCATTGAAATTTTGACCATATGAAACGTTCAGCTAAGACTGCTATAAAATGTCAAAAAGTAGAGTTTCTATAGTAATTGATTTAATAAAATGGCAAATAAATTATTCCAAGGCTGTATTTATTTGATCAAAACTACAATAAAAATAAGTATTATTATATATAAGTATATAAGTATGATGTGAAGTATTATTACGTTTCACATCATTCTAGTATGATTACTTTCCCCAAACTTTTGAATGGTAGTATATCACACTTAATAACAGTAAGAAAAATCCAGATTTTTTTATTTAATTGGTTTAGACAATATGTACAGCACAGTTTAGCACCTTTATCTGTCAGTCTCAGTTTTGTTCATCTGTGTTCTGTGAGATCTCCTGAACTCTGCTGCAGGTATGCTTGTAGTGTCATCCCGTGAGGCAATGCCGACAGAGCAGTTTCTCAAGCTGTCACAGGAACAGCATCGAATCCAGCACAGTGGGGAATACACTCATCCCAAATGGTTCATCCCCAACACACTCAAATATTATGTCCTGCTCCACGACATCAGTGAAGGAGACGAGCAGAGGTGTGTGTGTGTCTTAAGTGTTCTCTTATACCTGTGTTGCTTGTTTCCTTGGTTATGTTTTCTGTTTTTTTTTTTGTTTTGTTTTTTCAAACTTTTACACAGTCAAACAGTCACACACACCACACATAATATTAAAAGGGATAGTTCACCCAAAGATGTGAATACTGTCATTATTTGTTCAGCCTCATGTGATTCCAAACCTTCAACATCAATTTATATTTATAAAGGCTGGTTCCACAAAAAGTTCCAGAACGCATAAAAAAGTGCCATAAAAATACTCCATAGAACTATATTCTAAGTCTTAATTTGAAGTTGTTATTCACTCAAAAATCTTCCCCTCCAGTGAGTTCATTTGAAAAAAAATTATGGGGACGAGTCACAAAAAACTTCTCTAGAAAGAAGATATATTTTAAAAAGTTTGTAAGAAGTGCAACGCTTGGAAAACTATTGAGAAGTTCTTATGTATTTCTTAAGAATATTTTTTTTATTTCTTAAGAAGAAAATTCTGGAAATTTGGCATTGCGTCACTTGCTCACATCTGCAATGAATGGGCCCCGTCAGAATGAGAGTCCAAACAGCTGATAAAAACATCACAATAATCTACAATTTACACAACTCCAGTCTATCGATAACATCTTGTGAAGTTAAAAGCTGTGTGTTTGAAACAAATCCATAATTAAGACATTTTTAAGCTTAAACCATTGCTTCTGGCTAAAATATGTGTCCTTTATCCATAAAATGTTGATGTGAGAGAACAACAGGGGATGGACTTGTCCCACTGGAGCAAGCATTATTATGGACTATGGACTTATATTTTGTCCAGAAGTGACATCAGGGTGAATAAAAATGAGAAAATATTTGTGATAACTTTTTGTTCTTTAATTACTTTTAATTGTGTTTTTGTGTGCATTTGCAAAGACTTACGTGTACGGGAGCATGTGTTCACTCACGATTCATCATCGTTACTTTCACTGGAAAATCATTTTTAATTAAACCGCTTTTAGAATGTAGCTGATGTCTGGAATTTTCTTGAATAAATGTCCAGCATCTAGTGAACCATAAATGCTCTTTATTCAATATGCAGTTCGAAGCTTTTGATATTCCAACTGGTTGTTCTGATTCTGCAATTAAACGAACAGAGTTGATTAACACTGGAAACATGTATCCAACACTGCCTCAGGGATTAACACTAAAGTGATGTCAAGAGAAAACATTTCTGCTTCTCCTTTGTAATTGTGTACGTTTAATTAAAGAAAGTACTATGAGTAGAATAAAAATGAATCTTAAAGGCAACATGAACTGCTTTTGCAAAGCGTTTTTCTATGAATATTAATTTCTGACATCATCTGACTGACAGGAATGCTTGCTTTCCTTTCCACTTCCTCCTCAGAGAATTCTCTTCATGTAGATAAGTTGCTAATCACGGTAATCGTGTGCTGCCTGCAGCCTCAAGGTCTGATGAATAGAAGATAAGCTGACTGTGGGGAGAAAGATTAGGCTGTCATATATATTTATGATGGTATATAACAAGTATTGATGTCTGTCTCCGTGTCTCTCAGGGCGGACACTGTGTACGAGGATATGAAACAGCGGTATGGTACTCAGGGCTGCTATCTGCTCAAGATAAACTCCCGGAGTGGTAGCACTGGTGCGGACGAACAGATGCCGGACCCCTGGAGTCAGTACTTACACAAGACCAGCATACACAACCCTGTGAGTGCCACAACCTCACTTCAGGCTCTGAACATACAACTCATAAACTTCTGATTATCGTCATAAGATCTGGTCTACATAGCAGCTTTTTAATGTTTTGATAATGTAAACCTTGCAAATCCAGAGTACAAGCGTAATGCAATATATTATGTTTACTAAATTAATTTTATGGACCATGGTGGATGAAATCACAACTATTTTATTATAATATAAAAATAATATTACAAACAATAATATACATTTTTATAGTGTTCAATAAAACTGTGGTCAATAAAATGAAAGGTAATTTACCAAATAATATGAAATATTATTCACAAACTTTTGTCAGCTGAACCCATTTAACCGAAGATATTTCCTACCTCGTCTCATGATGAAAATGTACCTCTGGGAACTTTTCTGCAAGATGTGAAATATGTACCAATAAGTACATATCATTGCAGTTTCAAACAGAAATGAACACTAGAGGCAGTAAAGCAGCAAGCACTTGTAATCGTTTTCATACACAGTTATGATTAAAGCTCCATATGTTTCGCTTTCCGGACATAACAAGCTTGCTCTGTAGCTCAGCCGACACGGAATTGAACTTTGGATGCGGAATTCTTGGGTACGAATCCTGTAAAAATCATGATTTGCGATGAAAGAGCTGAAAGATGAGAGATCGAAACACAAGCTAAAACAGCATGCTTGAGATTTGTGTTTTTCCGTCACGTTCGCTTTTGTTCATACTATCGAGCAGGTTTAGGTGTAGTGCAGATGGTACGTTATTTTGAAACGTCACAGAGCATTAGACTTATAGCGCCACTCAATGGACATTTCAAGTCAGAACTGCAGTGACATGTACAAAACCAACGTCACATAAAATGTTCATCTGTTCCAGGTAAAAAAAAACAAAACAACAACAACACTCTTTTAGCACCACCCAGTGGACATTTCACATCGAATATGTCACGAAACGTACATGGCGGTACGTATTCGCGTCTTGCGAGAAAGTTCCCAGAGGTACGTTTTCATCATGAGATCAGGTTGAATATTTCCTTCAAGTGCCCCCTGAGATTTTAATATTTAAATGTTGTTAATATATTAATATTTCAATAGTATAACATTTGAATTATTTGGATGTTCACGGCTTTCTGACATTGTTTAATGGTCACATGAAATGCAGGTAAACATATGTTAGTTTGTTTTTTTACACTAACATAATGTATTTTACTTTTTTATGATAATATTAGCTTTTTGTCAGCTCACAAAGGTTATAATGTAAAACTGTTGAACTTTTTTGGGGGGACAAAAATTTCCTCCCATGTTGTTGTTTTTTTTTTGTTTTGTTTTTTTGTTTTTTTATAAAGTTATTGCAGAACAACACTGAAAAAACTGTTAACATAAAAATAGAAACATCTAAGCTGGTTTTACTCAAGTAAAAAGTATTATCACTGAATCAACATAAATACATTAATGTATACCAACAAAACTAAATTCTATGGGTTAAGTCAGGAATAAAATAACTTTTTAAGGTAACAGATGCAGGTCATATTTTTTTTTAGAGTGAATGTGAATTTTGTAAAACTAAAATAGGTTTTGATTGCTATGTTAATTGTTTTTTACATTATTGAAGATACTTATCTGATGACATGAAAACTAATAATTACTGAAAGTATTTGTTTCGTCCAATATCTCTGTTGTGTCATTGTTATATTTCTCTGAATTTGGAAAATTGAATTAAATCATCCAAATGAAATGTTCCTCATCCCTGGTGGTGTTTTATAGGAGCAATATGAAGAATCTGCAGTGACTAATGTGGTTGAAAACAACATCGGTGCAGAGGAAGATGGCCTTGATCCATCCATTAGAGGTTAGTCCAGCACAGTTGAACCCCATTATCATGGATTTTGGCTATAAGCTTCATACTGATGAGATTGATTGAATGATTGTCTAATGTTAATTAGATGTTCCTCTTATGTTTGTAGATGGCGTCTCAGAGACTCATCCTCTGCAGCTGGACCAGCCCACTGATGCCGGTTATCCTGACAGCGCCAGTCAGAGTGTAAACAACGTAGATGTGACGAGACCTCAAAAACAGGCCAGCGTGACTTCTCACACCACCCCGACCCCTCGAGGAACCTGCCTGACCCTGAATGACCACGACCACATCCGGCAGTTTATCCAGGAGTTTACCTTCAGAGGATTACTGCCGCACATCGAGAAGAACATACGGCAGCTAAATGACCAGGTACATAAATACAGTTACATCTACTGTAATTAATCTCAAGTCTCTGTATTGATGGACTCTTTCTTCACTTTTCCTGCTAGTTGTGTATTTATTTGGAGGTAATGCCAAGTTTGGGGGCTGTAAGATTTTTTTAAAGTTTTTGAAAGAATTTTCTTACTCTTAGCCAGGCTGCATTTATTTAATATAACAGTAATATTTTGAAATATTATTATTATTATTATTATTATTATTATTATTACAATTAAAAATAACTTTTTTCCTATTTTAATATATTTTAAAATGTAATTTATTGCTGTGATGCAAAACTGAATTTTCAGCATCATTACTCCAGCCTTCAGTGTCACATTTCTTATTATTATCTGTTAAAAACATTTGCTTTATTTTTTGTAGAAACATTTTTTTCAAGATTCTTTGATAAATGGAAAGAACAGAACATAGAACAAATAGAACATTCTTTTTTTAAAAACATTATCCTTACAGTCACTTTTGTTCAGTTTAATGCATACTTGCTGAATAAAAGTATCAATTTTTCAGCAAAATACTATTATATACATGTATGCTTTATATATTGCTTTTTGGAAATAAAAAAGATATATTAAATATATTGTGTATGTATTTATTTATTATAATTAAAATTGTACATTACATGATATTTATTCTATAACATATGCATTAAAATCACTCAGACAGTTCCCAATATCTTATTATTTTTTTGTTTACCTCCTAACACGCATAACTTTATAATTCATGCTTATTGGCTGTATAGTATTAATTCATTCCTCCATTGTTTTGTTGTTGATTTATTTGCTGTTTTCCTATTTTAATATGCATATCTTCACTGCATTCATGCATAATAAAGCAGTTTTCATATTTTCAAAATACACCTCACCTAAAAGGCTTAAATGACCCAAAAGTCGAGGGTCCATTAATATTAATTTCCTTAACTTTTGACAGTAATGCAAATATATATTTTAAATATATGTATTTCCAAAACTTCTCTTTCTGTCATTTTCTTCATTTTTGTTTATCTCTCATTCTAGCTTGTCTCAAGAAAAGGTCTGAGCCGATCTCTTTTCTCCGCCACTAAGAAGTTGTTTGGTGGAGGGAAGGTCCCAGAGAAGAGTATTGCTGAACTAAAGAACACCGCAGGGTTGCTGTAAGTGACTTGAAGTACAAATACAGTTGTTTTTGTTGTTCTCATCTGACTCTTGACCCCTGTGATATCAGATATCCCTCAGAGGCTCCAGAGCTTCAGATCAGGAAGATGGCCGACCTCTGCTTCCTCGTTCAGCACTATGAGCTGGCCTACAACTGCTACCACACTGCCAAGAAGGACTTCCTCTCTGACCAGGCCATGCTGTATGCCGCTGGAGCGCTGGTGAGACACACACACACACCACAGTCATAGTGGAAATGATCTCCACAGATAGGGACTCTAACTCTGTTTCTGTGGGTTATTATAGTAATGCTGTCTGAACTAGCCTCAGACTGACTGCCTGCTGTCTCTGTCTCAAACAGGAGATGGCTGCTGTCGCTGCCTTTCTGCAAAGTGGGGCACCAAGGCCGTACCCAGCACACTACATGGACACGGCCATTCAGACCTACAGAGATGTGTGCAAGTAAGAACATGCGTTCACTTGCATTTGGTTTTGTCACATGTTACTGCTTCAATGATTCATATGGAATTATTTTCTTCCCACCCCCATACTATTTGGTAACACATTTGTTTGTAGTTTGTGTAGTTTGTAGTATTTTAAATGTAAAATATTTCAAAACAAAATTAAGTAAATCTAATGCTGTTAAAAGTAAGATATATAATTTTAGATCTTGCTTTATTTCGAGAATTGTAATTCTTTGAGTAACTAACCATTTGAATTTTTGCTTCAGTGTTTCATACTGAATTTCTAAAATATGTACTCTCCTGTTTTTTTAATTAATATTTTAAAGCAATGAATTGATAAATTAATAAATAAAATTTGTTTGTTTTTTCTTCCTGTTTTATCATCATCAGTTTTTTTTTGTTAATTAAATTAAATTAATTAAATTACATGCATTTTAGTTCTTATGTGGCTTTTAAAAATTAAAGAAAAAATTACAAATTTTAGAAATTTGTTCAGTGTTTTAATGTTTTATTAATCAATCAATCAATCAATCAATCAATCAATCAATCACTTATCCGTTTTCATTTTTGCTTCCTCCTTTAGGCCAGACATCAGTTTGTTGCTTATAGAGATGAGTTTAGTTTTTTAATGTTTTTTTTTTTTAAACTAATATATAAATATGTACATTTTCATTCATGCTTTATTTTTTTAGACCATTATGTATTTATTTATTTATTTATTTATTTTTTGTGGCTCTTAAATATTGGGTTCTTTTTTTATTGCTTTTATTTGTACTTTAAGTAAATAAGATGAATTTTAGTTGTTGCTTCTGTTTTTAGGTCAGACGTCAGTTTATGTTGCTTAAATGCTTCAGTACTTGATGGAAAGATCATTCAGATTTTGTTGGAAACCTGCTGCATGCATATAATGTGTGTGCTGTTTTTTTGTGTTTGTGTCACAGAAACATGCTTTTGGCTGAGCGGTGTTGTCTTTTAAGTGGTGAGATTTTGAAGAGTCAGACCAAATACTCAGATGCTGCCGCACTTCTGATCAAGATGACCAGTGAGGTGAGCTTAAGTCCCAGCTGACAGCGTTTCTGAGTCACATCTAAATCTGAAGACTGAACCAAATTTTTTTATAAGCATGTAATTTAATTAAACAGGTGTTCCCACTTCAAACTCGTGCTTTGGCTAGGCCAATTCCCAATTCCCTTCCTCTTTCCCTCCCTGCTAGGACTCTGATCTGCGGAGTGCACTCCTATTGGAGCAGGCGGCTCACTGTTTCATTAATATGCGCAGCCCCATGGTGAGGAAGTTTGCCTTCCACATGATACTTGCTGGTCATCGTTTCAGCAAAGCTGGACAGGTATGACAGCAGACACAAGAAACACTTTTCTAAAATGTACACATCTGTTCTTGTCAGCATTACATTGAATCAGTGGTTCTCAAGCTGGGGGTCGGGACCCACTAGGGGGTCTCAAGGCATAACGAGGGGGCTACAAGATGGCTTAAAAAAACTGTTTTCCTATCATTTACTAGGAAAGTCATAAGTAATAAAACATGCAAAAATAATTTTCAGTTATTGAATGTAATTATTTAGAATGATTTAATATGTTACCATTTCTGGTCACTGTAAATAAAGTTTAAAAATGAGCAGCTTTGTTATTATAGCAGAAGTATCAGAAATATCTTTGGTAGGGGAGGGTATTTAGATTTTGTCTGTGACAGTGCAGGGCCTTGGAGTAAAAAAGGTTGATATGCAGTGCATTAAATGGATCAAGAGTTGAGATCATAGGTGCCGATAGTCTCCGTTCATTTTAACCAATAAGAAATGGATTGCGGCTTGTTCGACTTTATTCTCATTTTCATAGTTCATTTGAGGCAGTTTTTGGCATTATTTAAATGGAAAATGTCAAGAGTGCATTATTGTAATACAAGAGGGCGCCAGCATGAATCTCTCGCTTGCAGCGGGCTTGCTCTCCAATAGCCTAGTGATCATGGCTCTGCGCTCCCTCAGATATTACGTGGTGTACGCCCTAAACTTTGTCCTGTGTA
>JAFVLL020028672.1:0-89075 GCA_021397915.2 Tor tambroides | reverse complement strand
TAACACCCCTACTCTTTTTCGAAGGACATCCTGGGATTTTTAATGACCACAGAGAGTCAGGACCTCGGTTTAACGTCTCATCCGAAAGACGGGATTATGTGTGATAAAATCCCTGGTATCGTGACCTGGCCCCCGGTAGTATTTACTGCCATCTGCGTCAGTGACTAGACTGCCTACTTTTTGTGGGTTGTCCCAGAAATACTTAACTTTACCCATAGCTGCACGAAGAGAGAAGATACTATTTATAAAACATTTGTGACCTGTGCTGGCAAAGTGAGTTCTGACTCATTTTGCCAGCACAGGTCGCATTTTTTATTGACTTTTTTTTTTCTCTAAATAATCTATAACAAAGTATCTGTACTTAGCACATGAGCATCAATAGCTCATAAAAATGACTAATATCTATAACTTTTTATCTTACAGTCAGTGGTAGTCTTGGCTGGATCTGTAGTGATCATTGTAATGTTGTTCATGCGATGTTGGATGTCTAGATTCTGGTCCATCAGCTCCATGGATGCCTGACGCCACGGACATGGCCATTGGAGATTTTTGTCTTTGGGTCCAGAGGTCAAGTGGAAGTAGACTGCCATTTTTTTTGGACTATCCTTCAAGCCATTAATTTGCAAACCAATCTGAAATGAGTAACCATCTGGGGATAGAAAGCGGGGGCTGTAGGTTTTGGAACCGGCAGGGGTTGTAGTGAGAAGCCTGGTAAAATCACGAATGCGCCAACTGTATTGAGGACACTGGGTCTCTGAGAGGTTGATGTCATCCAGAGACAGACCACCCTTTGATAGGTTTCTTCCTTTAACTCCTTCAAACACTACTCTGAATTTATCAGAGACATTTAGTGTAACATGGTATGGTTCCCAGGAGAATCGACGTCCACCTAGGTTGTACAAGTATAAGTTACCCATAGCCTAAAAGGATTTATCTATCAGTGTTTTAAACATTAAGATTTTTTTTACCACTGATCTTCTGAATGAGTCTCAGGGCTCCTTTGGGATTTTTAGTGGTGTATTCACGCACCCAGATGTTTAGCTGGTCATCGATGCCCCCACTGTTGTAGTGATAGAACTGTAGGCATTGGGAGCGTCTTTTGGGGTAAAAGAGGCGACTTTGCAGGTAAGCCGTGTCACCCTGTTTTCCTGTAGCTGTGCTGAAATGCATGAAGAACCCAACCCCTGTGGAAGTATAAACTTTATTAGATAATAGACCATTAAGCCAGTCTTCTCACTTTCTCTTTAGACCTTATAATGGAGTTTAAAGATCATTTTGCATGTCATATTGCAATCTTTGACAAGAAATGTCTGGAGAAGGTCAAAGAGTATTTCCTTATTGTATCAGTAAAATGTGTTTATCATGAAGACCAAAGTGCCACCATCATAAAAGAAGCATCAGTGCAGGATTATGGACTGTGAATTACTCAACTTTTTACAAAGTGGTTGAAAAAATTAAACAAAATGTGACACCATCCCATTTAAGACCGTCTTTGGCATAACTAGGTATGATGCTAGGTATGAGACCTGAAAAAATCATATAATAATATATGTTCATATCACATTAAACACATTTGTGTTAAATTACCTTGGCAAACAAATACAAATAATGGTCAATTCTGTGATTTCCAAAGGAGTTTCTAATATAGCGGCTGAGAGAGTGACTATAAGTTTGACATTTCTCTTTACAGTTCTCTCTATATATTTTGATTCCTCTTGTGAAGTCATGGAAATGCAATAGATTTTTTTTTTTCCTTTTACATTTGGTGTAAAGCAAAAATTATATTTGCTATTTGAGAAGGTCAAATTTCCACACAACACTCCTGCTTGATGTGACTCACAGTGACAAGAGTCTGGATTTTGGATGCATCACAACCAAAGAAATTTGCGTTTATATGGATTTTGGACAAATGAGGTTTCACAATGGGCGGGGCTACTGAGCATGATGGTGCATAAATGGAAAAACAATTGCAAAATTCTCTTAACTCACTTGCATGAAGTTTTATTGCTAGCGATCCTGTGGCTCAAAAATGGTCATTTTCATTGTAAATGATTGCAAAACTCAGTTGGGTTGTGTTGGGTTAAATCCTGCTTTTGTGGTTATGGGTGTTCATACCTCGACATTGACCCAGGTTGGTGTAGTCCGTCTTTGGACCGCCCTTTACTCTTTTTACACGAGCCCACTTGGCATTTCCACCATCACCCTGGATCATACCAGATATTCGGCTCCTCAAACTGGCAAGAGTCCAGAAAAGTTGAGGCTGTAGCTGGACGAATTACGAAAAAAGTTTAGGACAAGGTGAGTGAGAGAAGCAAAGTATTAGTTGAGCAAGCAGTCTTTATCTTATAAGTCAAACTAATGTCAATATATTTATAAAAAAAATAATGGAGGATTATTCAGTCAAGTCTTCCACAGAAAGTGGTTAATCATAAACTTACTACATTTGTATAGCCGGTTCAGCTTGAGCAGGTCACTGTCACTAAACTCCATGCGTTGACCAATCACATTCAAGAATTATGGTGTTTTGGTAACGATGGTTGGCTTACTACCTTTGCTGAAGGATGTCTTACTGTAGTGCATGACTGAACCGTAATCATAGAGCACACCGAGAGAGCTTGACACCTTTTCATCATGTAAATTAAAGTTGTGCTTATGACCTAAGAAAGAAACAAACGCGAAACAGTTAATGAACAAATTAGTTTGCATTTAATATTAGTATATTTATAGATTTTATGAGTTTGGCAAGACAGAATGATGTTATTATTGATTCGTGTATTTAAGAATTCAATAGTTACCCTCTTGAATCTGGTCCCACACAATGGTGACATAGTCATCTCTGTCAGATCTGGACTGCTCGTGCCAGAAACCCAGCGCATGCAGAAACTCATGCTCAACTGTTGCTAATCGGTCACAGTTTGCACCAATTGACAACTCTTGTTTCCCCATCTTTTGATTCCCAACCTTTGAGAAACATCTGATGAAACAGAAAAACATCACCTTTCCATTACCCTGAATTTCACTTTTTTGCAGAAATATACACCCCTTAGATACAGCCAGTGTAATACAAGTCCAAATGTTTTCATATGCCTGAAAAGGTCTAACATGCTTATTTGCCTAAAATGTTATTTAATAAATTTTAAATAAATACCCTATATAGTGCATTACATGCCATCCACCATACAGAAAATAATATGTGAACAGGGCCGTGCGAAGATGGTGGGCTAAGCAGCTGCATTTTTTCAAATCTTGTGACAGTTGTTCCCAAAAACTTGCTTAAAGTGAGTAATTCCTACTGTTTTACATTAAGATGTCCTCACAAAAACTGATTAAACCTGCCAAACTAAAACTAGATCCCAAAGGGAAAGATTCCTTGCCCAATATTGAAAAGAAAGATGAGGCAAAAGTAATGGATCATACTATGCCATGGAGATTATTGTGCAAAATACAACCCGAATTCCGGAAATGTTGGGACATTTTTTAAATTTGAATAAAATGAAAACTAAAAGACTTTCAAATCACATGAGCCACTATTTTATAAACAATAGAACATAAGAGAACATAACAAATGTTTAAACTGAGAAATTTTACACTTTTATCCACTAAATGAGCTCATTTCAAATTTGCCTGTTACAGGTCTCAAAAAAGTTGGCACAGGGGCAACAAAGGGCTGAAAAAGCAAGAAATTGTGAAAAGATTCAGCTGGGAGAACAACTAGCAACTAATTAAGTTAATTGACATCAGGTCTGTAACATGATTAGCTATAAAAGGGATGCCTTAGAGAGGCAGAGTCTCTCAAAAGTAAAGATGGGCAGAGGCTCTCAATCTGTGAAAGAGTGCGTAAAAAGATTGTGGAATACTTTAAAAACAACGTTCATCAATGTCAAATTGCAAAGGCTTTGCAAATCTCATCATCTACAGTGCATAACATCATCAAAAGTTTCAGAGAAACTGGAGAAATCTCTGTGCGTAAGGGACAAAGCTTTGTTGGATACCCGTGGTCTTCGGGCCCTCAGACGACACTGCATCACTCATTGGCATGATTCTGTTATTGACATTACTAAATGGGCCCAGGAATACGTTCAGAAACCACTGTTGGTAAACACATTCCACCGTGCCATTTGCAGATGCCAACTAAAACTCTATCATGCAAAAAGGAAGCCATATGTGAACATGGTCCAGAAGCCCCGTCGTGTCCTGTGGGCCAAGGCTCATTTAAAATGGAATGTTTCAAAGTGGAAAAGTGTTCTATCAGACAAGTCCAAATTTGACATTCTTGTTGGAAATCATGGACGGTGTGTCCTCTGGGCTAAAGAGGAGGGAGACCTTCCAGCGTGTTATCATCATTCAGTTGAAAACCCAGCATCTCTGATGGTATGGGGTGCATAAGTGCATACGGTATAGGCAGCTTGCATGTTTTGGAAGGCACTATGAATGCTGAAAGATATATAAAGGTTTTAGAACAACATATGCTCCCCTCCAGAAGACGTCTATTTCAGGGAAGGCCTTGTGTATTTCAGCAGGACTTCAGAGTAGAAGAGTCCAGGTGCTGAATTGGCCTGCCTGGAGTCCAGATCTTTCACCTATAGAGAACATTTCGATCATTAAACGAATATGTCAAAGACGACCACAAACATCAGGCAAGAATGGGACCAAATTCCAATACCAAAACTCCAGAAACTCATAACCTTGATGCCCAGACGTCTTCAAACTGTTTTTTAAAGAAGAGGAGATGCTACACCATGGTAAACATGCCCCCGTCCCAACTATTTTGAGACTTGTAGCAGGCATCAAATTTGAAATGAGCTCATTTTGTGCATAATTTGTAAAATTTCATAGTTTAAACATTTGTTATCTATGTTCTATTGTGAATAAAATATTGGCTCATGTGATTTGAATTTTTTTTTTTTCATTTTATTCAAATTTAAAAAACGTCCCAACATTTCCGGAATTCGGGTTGTAAAAGAGAATGCTGAGATGGCTAATGAAACCATTTTGGAGGCAATATTAAATCTGGAAAGGAAGCAGGTGGATTTAAGTGAAAAATCCAAACAAAGCAGCACCAAGATGCTTCACTGAAGTAGGAAGGACTGGTGTTGACGGATGATGTGATACATTTATAACTTTAAGACAGTGGGAAATTTTTCAGTGGGTAACTGGAGCTCAATCTGTAAGTTATAGTTTATACAGAGACTGAGTGTAAGTTTTCAAGTAGGTCTTTTATTTTACTTGTTCTCCTATTTGTTCTGGAGTTAATGGTTAAAACCAGAATAGTTTTTGGTTTTCTGAATGTTAGAAGCTTAAAAGACATTGTTAAAAGGAAAGCAGTGTTTTTTTGTTGTTGTTGTTGTTTTTTGTTGTTGTTGTTTTTTTTGTTTGTTTGTTTGTTTGAAAAGGGCAAAAAGCTCATTGTGTGTTTTTACTAGTGCTGTCAAAAATAGCGCGTTAACGCAGGCGATTAATTTTTTCAATTTAACGCATTAAAATTATTTAAGGCCGTTAACACAGGGGCGGGGCTAATGTTGGCCACCCCACTCACAACTGCTGCCTCTGTCTCTTTTTTTCTTGATAAAAAGTGCATTATTTAGTCACAGAACGTCTTTACGACCACATCAAACGGAAGACGTTTCAGACGCGTGCTTCACCGTGCCTCAACGCCAAGCGCGAGTCAAACGAGCGCGGAAATGTGCAGGCGCGCGTGCAGGCGCGCGCTGCAGCCTGTATCATTTCATATCAAGCGCGTGAAAGAAGCAACGTGCATGCGTCAACGTCTTACCAATGTCGTGGTAAGTTAAGTCATGAAGTTACCAAAAAGGTGATTAAAGCTGCCTTAAAACTGTGCATGCATGTAATGTTATATGAATCCCATTTAAGAACATGTCTCCGAAATGGTTTTCAAAACTGTCCTGGAGCAGCCCAGCACTGTCTCCCTCATCTAACACACCAGATTCAACTCGTCAGTTCATTAATAGAGACTTTAAGACCTGAAGTGGGTCAGAAAAGGTAAAGAGATTTGAGAGAAAATACGATGCTTGTCAGATCCGTGTCACTCAGCAGCAGCTCTTAAAGAAATAGCACCCCAAAATAACCTAATAACCAGCTGCTGTGACGTCTGTTCATCAAGAAAAAAGAAAAAAAGAGGAAATCATTAACTTTTATAGTTTTAAGGATCCATCTATATATAATTTAGAATTTAGTGTTTGATAACTTTATTCAATTTCTGTATATTTCATACTTGCTGAAGGGCACAGGTAAATATGACATTTATTATGATGGGTTTATGTGAAGATTGTTTAAAGTTAACTTAATTAGAAGTTATTTTATTAAAGTCGGTCCCACTTTATATTAGGTGGCCTTAACTACTACGTACTTACGTTTTAATTAATCATTTGGTACAATGCACTTATTGTGTACATACATGTTTTTACATTGTACTTATATTTTTAAAAATACCTTTATGTAAGTACATCTGTAATTAATTTCTGTAATTACATTTATAATTACACTGTTGACTCATCCCTTACACCTTAACCCACCCTTAAACCTACCCATACCACCAAACCCATCCCTAACCTTACTCATATCCCACCCCAATAGCATAAAAAGTGTTTTGAAATATAATAAAACCACAATAAATACACTGTACTTATTTTTTGATGCAAGTACATAGTAGTTAAGGCCACCTAATATAAAGTGTGACCTTAAAGTCTAATAAATGTTCAAATTGATAGCTCTCAATTATACTGTAATGTTGAATGGTTATAGTAAATGGTTAAATATTAGGAAAAAATTTTTTTATAGAGACATCAGTAGTATTGGTATCAGTGATACTGGCCTTCAGACATAAAAAAGATGCCATTAATCAAATATTAAAACAATACTGTATTTATGTTGTTTCTACATTAAATTAAAGATTGAATGTGAAATTATTGCAATATAAAAGTATATTTAAAAAGTTTAATGTTAGGTGGGATTAATCGCGATTAATTTCAGAAAAAAAAAACATGCGATTAATTAGTTCAGTTTTTTAATCGATTGACAGCACTAATTTTAATATAACAACAGCTGTGTTAGATTTGCTCTAAAATATGATAATTTGCTTTTGTTTAGCACAATATTAATCACCACATGATCACAAAATTGTTGTTTCTATAACATCTAAACAAAAGTTTATTATTTAGTTGTTTGTGATGTTTAGCGCTTGAAAATTTACTGGGTTTAACTGTATTTACATATTAGTTTGATGTTACTGTTGACATTTTCTGAAGGTTAAGAATGCCCTAAAAATTATTTTATTATTTTTTTAAGCCTGAATCCCTACGTTGTACCCTGTTTGTGGAAAGTGGCATGAGAATTTGCTCAAAGAAAGCACTGACCTCCTTTATCAGAGTGTCTCCTTCCACCAGGTCAAGTCCTGCCGCTGTTGAACAAGACAGCAGTTAATGCAAAACTATTATAGAAATTATGCTACAGATTTAAGACATGATATTAATGTTTCCACAAACCTTCATTTATATCAAATATATCCTGGTCTTTTCCATTATCAACATCAATCTCTGTATTGCCTATCAAAAAAAAAAGAAAGTCAAATTCAGAGCATAGTATATAAAATCATTACATCATATGAATACATCGTTATTAAAATGATATGATTGTTATGACTCAGCTGTGAATGAAGATGTTGGCTTTGAAAAAAAAAAACTAGTACTAAATCTCGGGGGCTTAGTCACCCATGGTGGAATAGGGACTAAATCTGGGAAATCATAATCATCATTTTTGGACACCTGTGTATACATCATCATTTGGTGATGTATACACATTATTTTCTCCATTTTTATCTCCATTCTCCATTGCAGCTTCTCCTCCATTGTTGCAAAGGTCTGCACGTTTAAAATAGAATCAGTAAGTTCAGTCATTAGGCAGTAATCTGCAAGCCTCTGTTAATGCCACTAGTTTAGCCGCTTGGGCTGAATAGTGAGATTGCAATCAATGATCCCAACAAAAGCACATCATGTTCCGTAGTTACAGCGTAACCGATCTTGTTTTTGCCTGTCTCAGGGTCTCTAGAGGCTGACCCCTCAACAAAATGCATCATGTCACCATTGTCAAGGGGGTCTCTCTGAGGTCTGGCCGTGGAATGCAAATATCTTCAAGCACAGTTACACAGCAAAGTTCTTCCTCCTCCCCCTCTGTTGCAAGGTTCAACACAGAGCAGCGTTTCACTGTCACATTTGGCTTTTTAAGCAATACAGTGTGGTATCTTATCCAGCGAGCAGTAGACTGATGTAAAGATTTCTGTTTCAGCAGAATCATTGATACAGCATGTGAAACCCGCAGTGTGACATCAGCGTAACCAATGATTTCTTGGGAAGCCATCATGCCTTTTTCTGCAGTTGCTACTGCCTTTAAGCATTTTGGCAACCCAGCAGCCACAGGATTTAATTTGCTAGAAAAATAAGCTACTGGTCTCAACCTGCACCCGTGGTCCTGCAACTGCACAGATGTCATACAGCCGTTTCTTTCATCCACAGTCTGCACAAATGGAGAGGGCACGCTCTGTAATTGAATTTTCAAACTTACGAAGACATTTTCTGCCTCCTTAGTCCATTTCACTTTGTCGTGAGACTGCAAACCCTTCCCATGAGTCAATGCGCTCAGAGGGACTTCTAGGATTGCATAATTTGGGATGAATGTGCAAAAATATGAACACATTCCCAAGAATGACAATAGTTGTTATTACCACAGGTTCAGCTCCTTTTATTAAACCCACATCATACTTATGTTATGTCAATGTGATCTCATGAGAATTTGTATGTATTTCACGTAAAATGTGGTTCTACAAAACATACACTTACTTACAGGCACTAAAACATTGTTACGATCGCCAGCTGGGGTGCCCATGAGCTCCACTAGAGGGCACTCCACCCTGGACTCCATTTCCCATGTGTTTCTTGCCCCTCAGGTGATCTTGTCATGTGCTACCCGTGTCTGTGTGTTATGTTCTGATTGGTTCCTTGGTTGCATGTGTCATGTCCTGATTGGTTCCTTGGTTGCATGTCTTGTTCTCATTGGTTGGTTTTAGTTTTGTGTTCTCCTTGTCTAGTATAAAAGATGCACACATACACACTCTACTGCCATTTCTTGTTCCTAGTTTCCATTTTTCCTTTTTGTGTTTTCTAGTTTACATGCATTTTTGATCCTTGGACTGTTTCCTTGTTTTTTGATTGTTTGCTGCCTGCCCTGACCATTGCCTGTTTGTGGATTACTCGTTTGCCTCTGCCTTGGATTATACTGTTTGCTGGTGTTCGACTTTTGAAAAAGTTTGTTAATAAAGCCTTGCATTTGGATCCCCAACTCCGTAGTCAAGACTCCCACACTACAAATGTACAACACTGATGTATTTACAGCATTTGAACGTACAATACTGCCGTATTTCCAGTATTTTAACGTACAATACTGACTTATTGACAACACCTAAAACGTAAATTATTTACGTATGAACAACTTTACAGACTTACAAACGAATTCTTATGAATATTGAAATCGTGACATTAACTTTTTATTATATTCAGTTGTCATATCAATAGCATTATGTTTTCAATTGCATTATTAAATGAATCTTACTCAATTACTTAAGAGGAAACGATAACATTTTGTTCTGTGTGATTTCTGCTGCCAAAATACATAATGTAAAACAAGACTACACTTTAAACCCTTAAAATGAATAACATTTCTGCAGTCGTTTACCCGTTACTTATCATGTAATATTTACTTTGTTTGCTGTGTTTTCTCTGACATGCTGTGACTGACAATAGAACCATAAAATACAAAAAAAAAGGCAACGTAATTACAAAAGGATCAATTGTATTTGTGCACTGTAATCCATATCTTCAGAATCCATACGACTGTAAGGAACAGAACCAAACTCAAGCGTTTATTTAGCGATCTTCATCTCCAACCTGAGCAGCGACAAGCAGCAGTACCCATGCTGACGCACTTGTTACAAATTCAAAAACTGAAAAATCAAGCATTCATTGGCTCTCTTCAGCATCGTCCCAGATTGCAACATGCAGTGTTTCTGGTTAGGTGTGTTTGAATGAGAAATGAGCGCATTTTCACGGAGTGGATCAGGATAGTAATCAGTATTTTTTGATACTATATTTTCAGCTATTAACAACTTAAATTCTACTCTGCACCTCACACAAATCTACTTTATTCTGCCAGAGAGGACTGTGTCTGCAACGCCTCATCATTTTGACTGCTTTTGAGACTACTTTTGATATTTTGCAATAAATAAATTACTGTGATTGAACTTATCTTTCTGTCATGTTTTTCTTTATACTGTACATATTTTTTAGAAATAGCTATGGTTAGGAGTGGGATTAGCGACTATAAAAATATCTTTTCAATGCTATATTGTTACTTAAATGGTCATTTTCCTGCATATTTCGGTCTATTACATATCTTTTTATATCCTCTATAAATGGGTAGGTTTAGGTTTATTGCTTATCAATTCAATTCTAAAATGCATTGATACAAATAGCTTAATGGAGGGGTCACCAGACTTGATCCTGGAGGGCCGGTGTACTGCAGAGTTTAGCTCCAACTTGCCTCAACACTCCTGCCTGGAAGTTTCAAGTATACCTATGAGCTTGATTAGCTGCTTCAGGTGTGTTTGATTAGGGTTGGAGCTAAACTCTGCAGGACACCGGCCCTCCAGGACCGAGTGTGGTGACCCCTGGCTTAATGATATAAGATTTGTAAATATTTTACTTTTTTTAGCTAAAAATACATATCATTTTTTACTTTTTAAACATTGTAATACGTCCAAATTGTACATTTCATCATCAATAAAAAGTTGTACGTTCAAAAATGTTTGTTTTGTGATTGTAAATGTTACATACTAATACCTACATATAAACAATGAGACCAAGCTGGTTTTGGCCACAAAATTAAGGGAACGTCCCTTAGAGCCTGTATGCCTGCTGTTCATTTCACATGACATGCACTGCACTCATATTAATCAAATATTGCACACATACATAACAATAGTGTCAGTAGCAAACTGTATCCAGTATAGTCTGTATCCGGTTTGTGTGAGACGTGCAAGGTGCAATGTAAATCTGAAACTGCCATAAAATCAGCTCATTGTGTCACTCTCATATGGAGCCACTTTGCTCAGGCTTCATGCTACTTGTACATTAATCAGCTTCCACTTATATGCATGGATTAAAACTAGAGTGAACATCTCCCACTACATTTTCATCATTTCTACTCTTATACCCTCTGGCATGAAAATGAGTGAGATTCCTAGTTTGCACATCAAGTCTCTTCCTACTTGGTTTACTGGACACGTTTCAGACATTAAGAAAGTGTGTTTTATTACTCTACCAATTTGGTTTTCACATCTTAAGGGTCTTGTAAAACATGCTTTTTGCATTTGACCAGATCCTATCGAACAGGCATAGTTGCCATTCCTTCTAGATGGTGTTGTGAATTCACATGTTCTAATCACTGAACTTGTGCCAGAATCAACCATGAAAGATTGCCCTGATATACACAAAGTTATTCTTGGTAATTGTTTGGTTTCAGTCCATTAATGAAACTGTTCTTCAAATGAGCTTACCACAAACCCATATTCGACCCCAATCTTCTGGGGTATCACTTCCACTGTTGGTGCAAAACACTGTGCAATCTTGTAAAAAGGTCTTGCACTGGTTCATCTTCCCTTTGCTTGCAGGCAGCTATTAGAGCTGTGTCGATTTTGTGTGGGAAGATTTCCTTCAAGGCATCGTTCAGTAATGTCTCCTCTGTAATCAGAGTTGTTGGCGTTACTCCAGTCTCTGACCACTGCTGGGTCGTGGATGTCCTGTTTGGAAGCTGCAGGGGATTGCGATTCCCTTTGCTGCGGTGTCAGTGGGGCCGATGCTTCCTTATTGTATGGTGGTGGTGGTTATTTTGGTGATTGTGGTCTTGAATGGGGCCAGGAGTCATAGTGTACCTTGAGACACTGCAGCTCAGCTACTGGATAAAGAAAAGGAGGCGAAGAAAATTTCTGAGGAGAGGGATATGTTCCGTTTTCATCACTTTCCCTTCAGGCATATGCGTCTATTTCCTCTCCCTACATTCAGCTACCTCATACCAAATCTTAAGACATTTCTCTTGCATTTGAAGAAAATCCCTAAATCCTTTATATTTACCTTTTTGTTTGCTTCATTTCTGATTTCCCCTTTTCTAATTTTCTTTCATTTTGTTCAGTTTTTCCAGACTAAATGTCCCTTGTTCTAGATTAGAAACCTATGGTATTCATTCAATACAGCACTGCTGCCAGCACGTATTCAACCTCAGTTTCTCTTTCCCTGCAGCTGCAATTTACCCTCGTGATTGTCACCATGAGGGGCAAGTCATTTCCCTGACTGGCCGGCATTTCAGACCTCCTGCCTTGAAATGCGCACCGTGTCTCCCCCAGTCACAAGGGGTCCAGATTATCTTCCAAATCTGAGCACTGGACTCCCCCTTGAGTCTAGTCTGTAAACCGTTTCACTGATTTGCCCGGTATCAGATTGTCTTTGAGTTGCTGTGGAAAAATGTTTCTACCTCTGAATGTGAGGCAATAAGTCAGAGAGTATTGAAGAATAAGAAATTAGAAAATTTATTCTTGCAAGACGGTCAGACAGTCATACAGAGCATCTGCGGAGTGTGTGACAAAGATGAACACTTCGACTCAGTATTTATATCCCAATCAGACCAGGATGTTTCTATCTCATCCTATCATAATTCATACTCAACATAATGTCTCCTTTTAGGCTATATGTCTATTTCCCCTCAGACTAGAACTATTTTGCTTTTCTAAGTATTTAGAAGTTACGGTGTAGTGCCACTCGTCGCATACTTTTTGGCACCTAGTATTAACATGAGCATCAGGATGCCTTTAGCTCAAGCATTATATTCTTATATGGTCTAACATGCAGTTAATGCTTCAAGATGAGAACTAAAGAGTAAATAAAAGAAACCTACAGAAACTAAAATTTCCATAACACCCCCTCAAGCTGTCTAAAAAGAAAAAGATAATTTTTCATCACGGACTGCAGAAAATCTCGGGTCATCCAAGATGTAGATGAGGCTGTTCCTTCACTGCAACAGATTTGGAGAAATTAAGCATTACATCATGCTCACCAATGGATCCTCTGCAGTGAATGGGTGCCATCAGAATGAGATGATGGCCAGAGGGTGAGTCAGTTTTCAATACATTTTCATTGTTGGGTGAACTATTTCTTTAATTGCACACATTTTCTGCAGTCTTTGATTAAAAAATTATCTTTTTTCACAGTAGATTATTGTATTAAAACTTTTATTGCACTTTTTTTGTTTTTGTTTTTTTTACATTGGGGTGCAGCATAAATAGATTTACAGAGCCTGCTGTCACTTGACCCATTCATTCAAACATTTTCCCCACTAAGTAAATCCCACAAACAATATCACAAACATAACTGTACAGTACATTCAATAAATCTTTTATCTGAAAAGAAAGTGCAAGAAGAGCTAAATTGTGCAAAAGTTTCTGGCAGATAAATCATTACTAGTAATTTTAAAGGCATGATCAATACCTGAGATGCACCAGATAGCATATGAAAATGCACTACCTCTTAAAATATCTCTTAAATCAAGCATTTTCTGTTTCATTAAAACCATTTCAATCAATAAAAAAAAATTAAAAATTCAACATATCCACATTATATTTTACATAACATTGGTAAAATAGGCCTACTTCAATATCACATCCTCGATATACCATTTCTTTGACTGATTTCTCAATTGTATATGTCCTTGTGGTTCAGAATCTTCTTCCCAAGCATTTTTTAAGATGTTGTCCAGAAAAATACCTGAGAACTGTGTTGTCATCTTTCTGAAAATGAGGTCTAAAAATTCTGCCTATATGATGCTAGAATTGCACACTGAATGTTCATCTCATCAGTCTGGTTGAGATTCTGTGGTTCATAGAAATAAAGGATTACAGTTAAACATTGACATGTGTGAAAACATTTTTTGGGGAAAAGTTCTTTGATTTTGTATACATGTACATGACTTACAGTTATATCTTCCAGGTAGTAGCAGTGGCGCAGGTTGAGGTGACCAATGAAGTTGCGGCTGTAGTACTGTGGATCACCGTGGGGTGTCTGCACACACACTGGACACACCTAGAGGGCGCCAGAGAGCACACAAAAAAATCTTAATGGTTTTTCTGTTTCTGAAACTAATAGCAGTCAGCAATACTGAGTCTTTTGAAATTTAAGTGTGTAATTTGGTGATGTTAAAATATAAGTAAACCATTTATAGGTTGATCCCCCCTGAAAAGTGAAGCACTGTGACTTTTAGAGCTATCAAAACATTGCTGTGTATGCATGAGCATCACAACCAGCCCAACTTTGCAAAACTGGTTCCATCAATAGTGTGGTGGGACAATCTGCTTTTTTGTTTGTTTGTTTTTTTCAAACCAATAATAGATAGGGGTGTGTTCTGTAATCAAGTTTCAAAATTGACAGAACAGTTTGAAAATTCAGTTTGGTGACGCTAAAGGTAAGAATTACTCACTTCAGATTTAAATATAACTGAAAGGAACTACTTAATGTTTCAAATGATTGTGCTGTAAGTTTCATTCAACACATGATTGGATATTAGAATCACTCCACATGATGTACAGTATACAGAATGGTTACTGACCACACTTTTGCTGTCATTGGCATGATGATCATTGCAGTGATCACGTAGATCGAGTTCATCCAGTCCATTCTCCTGGCAGTATGGACACACAAAAGTCCTTACAGTAAAACTGAAAAGAAAAAAATCAGGAAAATTAGTACGTCAAAGACTGTATTTTTGAGTGTTTTTTAACAAAATGCTTAAGTCTGCTAAAGGTTCTAAAATGGTAAATCAGTCTTGGAATCATGTTGGGTTCCCCAAATAATCTGAAGAACCCTTTTTCACTATAAAGAACCTTTTGTGCAAAGGAATTTGAAAGGTTCTGCATGTAGATGCCAATAAAGTACCTTTATTTTTAATAATGATCTTATTGATTATCTTTCTAAAAAGATATGCCAAAATAAATAAATACTATTTTGAAATAGCCCAATTTTTGGATTGTGTAAATGGTGCATTATATTATGGGAATGTACACTATATTTTGGATAAAAGTTTGTGGACAAGAAAAATCAGATGAAAGTGTTGTAAGCACCAATTTAGAAAGAGATGTAGTAAAATAATGTCATTTTCATTTTCACTTTGTGCACAGTAAGGGGTTTTCCAAGCTGTTGTCCAGGTACAGTCATCTAGAACAGGGGTTTTCAGGGGAACGCAATGGGGGTAATAAGGGATCCGTGTAAATTTTAGAGAGAAAAAAAAAGTTTTAAATAAATAACCGAATACTGAAATAAATAAAAAATAATAGAAGATTAAAATAAATAAATAAATAATGAATGAATGATATTAAAAAAATAAATACAAATATATTAAAATAAATAATAAAACTGATTATAAAATAAATAATAAAAATGATTAAAGTAAACAAGTATGAAAGTATTTGGATTGGATATATTATATATGATTGCTATATACATTATATGTGACCCTGGACCACAAAACCAGTCATAAGGGTCAATTTTTTGAAATTGAGATTTATACATCATCTGAAAGCTGAATAAATAAGCTTTCCATTGATGTATGGTTTGTTAGGATAGTACAATATTTGGCTGAGATACAACTATTTGAATATCTGGAATCTGAGGGTGCAAAAAATCTAAATATTGAGAAAATTGCCTTTAAAGCTTTCCAAATGAAGTCCTTAGCAATGCATATTACTAATCAAATATTAAGTTTAAATATATATTTATGGTAGAAAATTTACAAAATATCTTCATTGAACATGTTCTTTACTTAATATCCTAATTATTTTTGGCATAAAAGAAAAATCGATAATTTTGACCCATACAATGTATTTTTGGCTATTGCTACAAAAAAACCTGTGCTACTTAAGACTGGTTTTGTGGTCCAGGCTCACGTATATGAAAATATATAGCTGATATTTTAGCTGCCTTTTAAATTTTAGGATGGGAGTCCTAAAGATGATCCTATTTGGGGGTCTGTGGCAACTAAAAGATTGAAAACCCCTCTCATTGTGTGCCTTATGATTAGGATTTGTTGAATTACTGGAATAACCAAACGTGTTAATTAGAAGGGATTTTCCGCATGCTTTTCCGCAATGTAGTGTGTTTGTGAACAGAAGTGAATAAACAGATGTCCTCACCCCTGAGATTGTGGATTCATCTCCATTAGACTGATCTCCGTTTGCCATGGCCTGTGAATGAAACAAAAATTAGTTATCCAAACCATAGTGTCAATCAAATAATTATCCACTTGATGGGACTTACCATTCATCCATTGCAGCCTGCACATTATCCTGGGACAGGTCGGGGTTTAGCGGCAGTGGAGCTGGTGCAGGTGGCGGGAGGACTTGGATAAGATCACTCGGGGCAGCAGTAACAGGTGCAGGTTGTGGGGCTGCAATTAAATTCGCAAGTGAAGCTCTGATCGGAGGCGTAGGAACGGGCCGTGCAGAGGAAATTAAAGGGGAAGGGGCTTGATTCTGTGGGGCGGGTGGCACTGCAGCCTGATTGGACGGACTGGCTTGAGCGGCAGTGTCTTCCTGTTGTCCCATTGAATCTCGAAGTTGGCCGAGGAGACTGTAGGTTTAAAAGAAATGATGAATTCTTTAGCATTTGACAGAAAATACACTAAATAATGAAACTGGCCTGGGACTTACGTCTGTATGTTTGCACCAACAGGTCTTCTTGAATTCAGTGTTTGGAAATCCCCTGGCAGGATTTGGTGCAGATGCCTCCTCCTCCTAGGAGCCTGAAACAAAAATTATTCAAATCATGCAATCCTTGATGACCTCCATTCACAAAGACTGATATTTATTATTCACTTTAGCAGGGTTTTTACTTACCGGGAATGGATTATTTGCACAATCACGGTTGTCTACTGAGCTTCTGCAGTGTGGACAATGAGCCCTGTATCGAAAAGACTGACTGAGGCATCGCTGGCAAATTCTGAAAGTGCAAAAAAGAGTCAAAGAGTACTTGTGAGAGAGCATAAAATAATCAACTACTATCAACATGAAGATAAAAGATTGGCTGGCAAGGCTGGTAATCTTTGTTAACCAATCATGTGATGGAATTTCCCTTTAGAAATACTTTCGCTTTTTGCTGCCAGTAAATGCTCAGGTTATTTATCAGAAATGATATGTACTTGTGAATAAGGAGAGACTGCAAATGTATAGCGCATGAAAAAAAAGCAAATAAAATAAATGTCCAGCATAAAAGCTATTTCCAACTGCAAAAGCACATTTTGGAGAAAATTTGATTTACTGAATGAGTTTGATTTGTAATCACTTATCAAATATATTTTACAACTACACATTTTTATACAAGGCATTCCTGTATAAAATTGTAAACTATAATTTAAATTATGTTAAATGCCTCACAAACCTACAAGTTTGATCCTCAAGTTTGTCTGTTTGTAAAGTCTCCACAAGAAGTCACCAAAATCCCCATCTATATCAAATATAAACCAAACTTACACTTTTCCACAGCATGGAGACGGCTGAGAAGGATTCTGTATGGTTTCCCTGCATACAGGACACTCTTCTTCTGAAGTGGACATCTCCAAATCGTCTGCTGTTTAGTCTGTCTGTCTGTCTACTGGCAGTCAAATCTCTTCTGATACCTTCACTTTAAGGTTGCACAGCTTAAATACAGTCCAACTTCCTTATGGTCCTAAAGAGGGAGTGTATTCTGTTTGCCTCAGCTGCTTTCTTTCATGATGATAAATACAGAACAGGTTTAACCTGAAAAATACTAATTTTGTAAACAAATCTTTAGTGATGTGACTCGGGGACTGTGACAGAAATAATACTTAAAAGTTTTAGGCAATTCAAAATCTGTCTATATTTTATGGACATTTGGTATGAAAGCAACAGACTGATAAACTGATTAGAAGTTAACTTTGTTTGGCATATTAATATACTTACTGTACATACAATTTTAATCGTGCCGTTTAACAAACAGTTTTATTTAATGTCACGTCAATCAATTCCTCTGACACGTCTTTAATGTTGACAGAGCTGTAACTTTTGGTGTCACCTTCGTAACTATCTATCTATCTATCTATCTATCTATCTATCTATCTATCTATCTATCTGTCTAAACTGCAAAATCGTCAGTGTTAATATCCATTATATAAAATGTAACATCTTCACTACTATTTATATGTGTTCACACTACCCATATTACACTTTTTAAACCTTTTGACACCAGTTTTGTGTTGATTCAACAATCTATATTAATATGTTTGTCAGTATGTCTTTGTCTATCTTTAAGTACCGAGAGTAAAAAGGTTATTTAGGGACACCAGGGCTTTTATTATGGCAGACGCAGAGCTTTTATGTCATTGCGGAAGTAAAGTCACCTGACCGCCGCTAAGCTTCTTGGGCAAAATCGATCAGCAGGCAGCAGTGGATTTCAACATGTCTGCCGTCGTCTGTCAGTAAAGGAGGTGTTTGTTTTCAGCTCAGCAGCAGATCCGTGAGCTCGGTGAAGAACAGACGAGGTGCGCTCATGGCTCAGTGCGTGCAGTCAGTGCAGGAGTTCATCCAGGACTCGTTCGTGCCGATGGTGGCCGTCCTGTGCAGCGAGGATGCGGAGAGAGTGACCCGCAAAAACAGTCTGAGCTTCCCGGAGCTGCTGCGGCCTTTCTGCCGCCTGACGTCCGAGGGTAAGAGGCCAGCTGGTCAGACAACCGCGGATCACCCACCACAACTGATGATCACTAGATAAGACGGTTGTTAGACAGCTCCCTTACTCATACACACGGGCTGCGTTTCAAAACCTAGTGAGCTGTCTGCCAAGACATTGACCAAAACAGTCCAAGTGCCATTACAACGTTCAGACGGGAAAAATACAGTCTAGCTTGGCAGTTCAGTATAGATTTTGAGAGACATGCCCAAAAATGCTCTCTAGCAAAGCAGCTTACTAGAATTTGAGACGCACTGAAAATTATGTCTAAGTAGGCAGCGCACTAGATTTTTAGTTACACGCCCAAAAGTGCTGTCTAAATAGGCAGCTCACTAAGTTTTGAGAGACGTGCCCAAAAAGTCTGTCTAGGTTGATAGCTAACTAGGTTTTGAGAAACACACCCCCAAAATGATGCCTATCTAGGCAGCTAACTAGGTTTTGAGAAACACATGCCCAAAAAATGTTTAGATTAACAGCTAACTGGATTTTTAATCATGCACCTTAAAATGCTAGTCTAGGTTGGCAGCTCATTAGATTTTTAGGTCCTATTCTTTCTCCAGTGAGGCCCCTGGGCAGACGTCTTTGTAGACTGTAGTGTAGACCTCTTATTTTTTTTTAAAAGTGACAGTCATGTTTTGGTTGCTAATAATTTTCTGTACCCTTTGTTGCACTGCATCCTGAGGGGCCTGAGGCCTTAGAGGTCAGCCCAGGGCTCTAATGATCAGTAAATTCTCTATGTGTTAAGGAACTAGGGGTCTTCTGCACAGAGGGGCCTGGGGCTCTATCTGTGTCTTTGCGATAAATGCACTAGGGGTACTTCCTCAGTAAGTTTTGGTGCCACAAATCTTTGGAGACCTTTGATAGTGTAAGGCCTTCTGACCCATTCCATAATCCAGCTCTGATGCTCAGTCATGACAGGAAAGGTTTCAAACCGGATTCATCTGAATTTGATCTCTCTGTTTGTGAAATCTGATCTGATTTCCGCTCACCTGACCATTTAGACAGACACAGCACAGATCAGATGCCTCTGTTGATGAGGGTTAGATTACCTCTGGACTGGCTGGAGAGGTCTGTGTTTGGCCTGTGCTGTTAATCACCAGCCTATATCTAGTAAAGGATATGGGATAATCCTAAAGAGGCAGGCAATCAGATCAGCTGGCTCAATTTATGAAACTGCTGTTGTTTACAGTGACACAGCAGTCAGGGAACGACCAAGATATATATATATATATATATATATATATAGTGTATATATATATATATATATATATATATATATATGTATGTATGTATGTGTGTTTAAAGATTTATTTTTGGCTTTTTTGTCTTTATTAAGACAGTACAGTATGTTGACAGGAAGTAGGATTGGGAATGGTCCACAAGCCAGGACTCGAACCTGGGATACCTGAAGCGCATATGTTGACTCACAGCCAGGGTTCCCGCGGGTCCTTAAAAAGTCTTAAAAAGTCTTAAATTTACTTTATCAAATTTAAGGTCATAAAAAGTCTTAAATTGCACAAGAAAGTCTTAATTATGATTTCAAGAGGTCTTAAATTTGGGTACAGACCAGAATCGCGATGCAGCTTAATGTGACAATTAAACTTCAAAAAGTTATAAATAAATATGAGCGCTGCACGTGTCAAAGTCCAGCTGCATTGTGTTCTGCTGTTACCAGGGAAACGGTTCGAAAGCGCCTCCTGCTGGCAGAGAATGAATCTGCATGTTCAATGAGGCTGTTGTTGTGAGTAGGGTATTCATGCAACACCGGAGGCTGTAGTTTCAGAACTGGATTTCTAGGACCCTATAGTTTTTTTAAAAAAAATTTATTATTATTTTATGTTATTTATTTATTTTTTGTATGTATGTATTATGTCAGGTTTTCCATTCAGTTCTATCAAACCTTTACAATTAATCCAGAACTCGGCAGCAAGATTAATTTTGTAATGAGCCAAAAAAAAAAAAGTAAGAAAGAATGAAGAACGTCACACCTCTGTTTATTAATTTGCACTGGCTACCAATAGCTGCTCGCATAAAATTCAAGGCATTGATGTTTGCCTACAAAACCACCACTGGCTCTGCACCCCTTTACCTAAATTCATTACTTCAGACTTATGTGCCTCTAGAAGCTTACGTTCTGCAAGTGAACGTCGCTTTATTGTTCATCCCAAAGAGGCACAAATTCACTTTCACAGACTTTTGTTTAAATTAATATAATAATTAATACTTTTGACTCATCCATTTTCTTTAAAAATGGTTTAAAGGCTGAAATGTGAAGTGTATTATTTTATAAAACTTTGTTTTCCTGAAAACTTGTATCTGAACTGTAAATCATGCTTTTTACAGTCATTTTACAGTTTAATAGTTTACCATAGACATTGCCCTACCCCGCTCATATGGTATTCATTTTATTTGTGCAGGTCTTAAAAGGACTTAAAGAAGGTCTTAAAAAGTCTTAAATTTGAGCTTAAAAATCCTGCAGAAACCCTGCTCACAGCCCACGAGGCTATTGGCGCTGACTATTAATAGTTTTCTTTATTTTATTCAATTTTTTTTATTTTATTTAATTTTATTAATTCATATTTTAGAAGCCTCTAATGCTCATCAAGGCTGCATTTGTTTGATCAAATATACAGTAAAAACAGTAATATTATGAATTTAAAGTAACTGCTTTCTATTTAAATATATTTTGGTGTAATTTATTCCTGTGATGCAAAGCTGAATTTTCAGCATCATTACTCCAGTCTTCAGTGTCACATGATCCTTCAGAAATCATTCTAATATGCTGATTTGGCACCTAACGTTTCTAATTATTATCAATGTTGAAAACAGTTGCTTAATATATTTGTGGAAACTCTTCCACTTTTTTACTGTCACTTTTGATCAGTTTAATGCGTCTTTGCTGAAACTATTAATTCATACACTTTAACTTTAACTTGAACATTTGACAACAGATGCCATTTTAATTGGTTCATTAAAAATGTCAGTCACTCTTACTAGAAGAAATGTTCCTATTTAGCCCAGGGCTTAGAAAAAAGGTATTTTTGTGTTCTTTGGCCTCATTTCCAAATGTTAACCACTGAGGGAAAAAAAATAACCGAATCAATTTCTTGCAACAGTATCTGTTCCAGTCACCACAGTCAAGACTGGACACGTGTAGCTCATCTGTAGAATGTGGTGCTTGCAACGCCAAGGTCAAGGGTTTGATTCCCTGGGAAAGAAAGAAGTGATGTGTGTGCATTGAATGCAGTGTCATTTTGGATAAATGTAATGCACTCTTTTCTTCGTAAGAGCATGTGCTATGAAAGGATTTGCAAATAGGAAGTGATGTAATTCTGAAAATTTAATGTGAAAAAAAAAGTGTTGGTTTTACAAAAAAAAATATTTGAGCAAAATAACATTAACATTTAACAAGCTAATCATGTTCCATTTTACTGTGGAACAACTGAAATGGGTTTTGTGCACTGTTTCCCATTTCATTTGTTTTCAGTTTTTGTTCCTTAAACTGCTTTTAATCCCTGTCTGAGCTACATCACATTCGTTGACTGAAGTCTTAGAATCGCTCCATTTATCAACAGTATTGGTCGTTCAGGAATCATGCAATTGTGGGAAACATGGCACACATTTTGTATAGCACAGTAGACGCAGACTTCTCATATCAGTCATAGACAACACTAATACACTTCTCGTCTGAGAACTCTTTCAGATGCTAAGTAAAACCCATTTCTCACATTGCATTTGTTGCAGTGTGTTATGGATTCGTTGAAAAGCTGGTAACACACTTAGGTTGACCCGAATGAACACAGTGCTCTCTTTATGTGTGTGTGTGTGTGTGTGTGTGTGTGTGTGTGTGTCCCTCGGTGATGTGATTGGATTTATTCAGGAATGCTTTGGCAGCAGAGGAGCAAAGTCTCATCTTTATTTTTCATGTTGTGCTTATCATGTGAATAGTGGAGTGAAAACACACAGGTGCATTATGGGAGAATGTTCTGTAGAGGGGTGGCAGCATATTTGACCTGGTTGTTCCTGTCATGCATGTTGCAAGGGAAGTGTGGGTGAAGAGGGATCAGGTGGGGTCCAGAGGTGGTCAGCTGTCATAAGACTAGTGGAAACCCAGCTGTGTTTGGCTATTACTCAACCATGACAGATCTTCAAGTTGGCGATCTTAATAGATTGTAAATAATTTATTAAAAGTGTTTGCATTGTGCTGATCTCATTAAATATCATTTAAAAAAATTCTCTAAAGAAAAGAATAGTACCTTTTCAGAATTGTACATTGAAACATTATTAACTTTAAAAAAAAGTTATAAAAACCAAAAGTGGTATTCTTGAGCACCAAATCAGCATATTAGAATGATTTCTGAAGGATCATGTGACACTAAAGACTGGATTCAGCTTTGCATCACAGGAACAAATTACATTTTAAAATATATTAATAGAAAACTTTAAATAGAAAACAGGTACTTGAAATTGTAACAATATTTCAAAATATTACTGTTTTTACAGTATTTTGTTATCAAATAAATGCAGCCTTGATGAGCATAAGAGACCATCCAAAAACATTTTTAAAAATCTTGCAGACCTCAAAATTTTGGTTCTAAAAATCATTCTCAATATTAAAGAATAGCAGAGTCCACACCACAGCTATAACGATATCATTGGAATCACTTTCAGAACGATTTTTTCCAGCTGATGAACGATACAAACATTGACAACCAATCAAAATCCATCATGCTATAATGAGCTCGAAATTTAAAGCGGCAGACGAGTGTGCGCTTAGAATAAACAGACGATATTGTCCACTGGTGTGAACGCTAATATAGTTATCTTTATAGTTATCGTTCTTGATGTGAAGTTGTGAATGGGCCTTAATTCTAGAACCTGAACCTAAAAAAAAAGCTTCAGAAGAATTAGCAGCACCATTATTAATTTGACACCAGCGGGTTCATCTTCTTTTTGCTCCTGTTACCATACTCTAGGTCACCTGCGTGACCCCAATAACCAGGTGGTTGTGGTGAAGGGCCTCCGGATCAGCGTGACTGGGATCAACACACGGCCTCCACAGACCCCAGAGATGCAGAGACTCCTCAGCCAGGCGGTCTCTGTCTGCCAGCCTCCTGAAGGGTCGCCCGCCAATGTCATCACGGCTGGAGACTACGACCTCAACATCAGCGGTAAGTGCTTGCAAAGACTTTTCTGTTCACTTTAACTTCACCAGGGGAAATCCGTAGAGGACCTGATTATATTACTGCCACATTTTTAAAGTAGGAAATTGGAAATGGCCTGAAGTGAACAAAAACGGGAACTGAGAGCTTGTTTCCTAATGCAGCATACGTTTACGTAGCCCTTTGCATAATCTCTAAAATGTTGATCGTTTTGATGAAGTATGTGACTATTAGTCAGCTGTTTTGTCTATGGATTTACATGTATGCTACCAATGGGTGGGCAATATAAGCAATCACAGTATTCTTCATTATGGTAGCAATATATATCACAATATACATTGATATGATGCACAGAAAAATAATAGTTCTATTTTCCAAAGTAATGGCAGACTTCTGGAAAATGGGATAAATTTGGATTTTATACTATTCATACAAATTGTATAGTATTTAAGGTCATGTAGTATTTAAGGTCTGCAGTTAAACAGCTGAATGAATGAATGAATAAATAAATAAATACTTTGGTGTTTTATCCTTTTTAAATGCAAAACACTTTTATCTATATTAAAAAATATAATTATAGTTTCTGCTGGGGGTATGTAAACATTTCAGAAAAGGAATAAGAAAATTACAAAAAATATGTAACTTCTTCTGGACAGAAAAATGGTTTGATCTCTCTAAAAAAAGACTAATAATTATAGATTCTGCCAGGGGTGTGTAAACATTTTAGAAAAGGAATATGAAAATTAAAAAAAATGTTGTGTAGCTTCTTCTTGACAGAAAAATGTTATGATCGCACTGTCTAAAAAAAAAAGAAAAGAAGATAATTATAGGTTCTGCAGGGAGCTTGTAAACATTTGAAAGTTTTTAATACATTGTTAATATCAACCTTTCTTTCTTTTTTATTTTTTGAATGAGACTCATTTCGTAGTAGTTTCTCATGTCAGCACCTGATGAGGGCAGCAGAGCCCTTGAGGGGGAAAATGAGAATTAAATGTTGTAATTGTCCATGAAATTAAAGGGTTTGGTTTGCATTACACATTTATGTTTTATCATTTCTGATCTTTTTTTTTTTTTAATTTTTCAATTTTTCTTCCCCCGATTCTCCAACTTCTCCTGTGGATGAATTCTTGGTAAGAGCTCTGACCCTCATACACATGTTTTCCTCTGGTGTGTGTATGCCAGGTCACACACGTGTGCTATGCTGTGCTGTTAACCCTTTGAATAATGGGCGTGAAGTGTTTGGTCCCCTCTCAGAACATAGGCTCCCAGTAGAGCCCGTCCCCCATGTGGTCCCTTTGTTGCACCCTTCAATTGGGTGGGCCTAACAACAAACCCCTGAGATTTAAACACTAACACACCTCTCTACACCAGCAACATCCTCCTATTAACTGAATGAACATATTCCACCTGAACATGAGAAAAGAGTCAAGATGCAACAAACAGTAGCGTTAGCATACTTTTATATGTGAATTTCACGGTTGGTTGGTTTGACTACAAAGCTAAGCTCTCAAAACACTATGCTCTAAATTCAACATGAAATCAAAACTGTTCCTACGTACTTAAATGCATAATACATATTCCTGTTCTTATTGTGTCAGTTATTTTAGTATTATATGTACTGTTATAATATATTATTTATATTATGAATGAATAAATTATAATTATATTAAAAATATTTAATTTTATATCTTAAGTAAGCTTTATTATTATTATTATTATTATTATTATAGCTTTTTATTTTTACTTTTCATTTTAATTTTAGTTTGTTTTAGTAACTTTTCTGATTCAGTTTTAATAATGTTACGTCAATTTAAATTTATTTCAGTTAGTAGCCAAGACAAAAAGGTAATCTTTTCAGTGTGTAAAGATGCTTTTGAAAGTGAACTTGACCTTTAGCCTCCATATCTAAGCTATTATTCCAGTTCTCAGCAGGTAGAGACTTAGATAAAGCCTGATTCCTTAAACAAAATTATCATCCCATCCACAATCTGCAAACGCACTTTCGGGGTTCTGATTGCTTTTCACAATCCAATACATTCAGAACAAAACAAAAAGGGCATTGCACTCTAAATTTATCATGCAGCGTTCTGTTTTCCCTCAGAAGTGTGTCACTTTATGGAAGGAGGAGGGGTTGTGAATGGTCTTTCATGTTGATTTTAAAGCATTGGTTTGCTGTGTGTCTGCTGTACTCACCCTGACCAATAGACTTCCTGACCAACGTCCAACTCCATTATTTTTTCTTCTGCTTCTGCTAGAACTGGTACCAGTAGTTTGTGTTTTATGTATGTCTCAAGGGCGAAGTATGTTATAATTTGTTCATTATATGTAATTTTTGAGTCTACTTCATTATCCTACATTTAGTAGATTGCCTTTTCACACAGCGGGAGACAGTGGATTTTAGAGCAATGCTCATTTGCTTTCTGGATCTGCAGTGCGAGCTCAGTTTAGCACATTGTCGAAGTTCACTTCTGTTAAAGGGATATTTCACAGAAAATAAAAAACAAAGAAATAGTTCACCCAAAGATGAAATTTTGCTGAAAATCTACTCACACTCTGGCCGACCAAGATGCAGATGAGCTTGTTTCATCATCTGAACGGATTTGGATAAATTTAGCATTACATCACTTGCTCACCAATGGATCCTCTGCAGTGAATGGGTGCCGTCAGAATGAGAATCCAAACATCTGATAAAAGCACCACAATAATCCACAAGTAATCCACATGGCTCAGTTAACATCTTGTGAATTGATGTTTGCAATAAACAAATCCATCATTAAGATTTTTTAGACTTCAAAACCGTTGCTTACGTTTTGTCTGAATCAGGAGAGAAATATGCACGGATTAAGGAATATTTACAACCAAGAACCATCCAGAACAGTTTTAAACAAATATGTCTGTGGGTTTTGATGTGAGAGAACAACAAAGGATGGACTTTTTCACTGGAGGAAATGTTTTAATGGATTACAGACTTGTATTGTGGCCAGAAGTGACGGGTTACAATTAAAACGACTTTATGATGGATTTGTTTATTACAAACACACAGCTTTTCGCTTCACAGTAGGGATGTTCATTTTAACCGTTTAACCGTTAATCGACCGATAAGAATTTTGACCGATTAATACAATCAGTTAAACGGTTTAAAGTCACTTTTTTTTTTTTTTTTTTAGTAATTTATCAAAATATTTTAAAAGGTTTGCTGCATGGTTCAAATAAGCTACGCGTATAAAAAAAAATGTTTTTTAGAGAGAGAGAGAGAGAAAAAAAATGTCGCCTATAAGTCGCATTTTATTATTTCATTCAGAAATAGCCGACGCGAATTACAAACATTATAATAAACACTGTAAACATAGCTAGGCTATTTTAGTTCCTCTCACTCCACAACAAATCCTTTCAATTAACAGTAGGCTATTTAGAAAAGAACAAGAATTAAAAATGTAAGAAGCTAGCTATATAAACGACAAACCAAAATGAATTAAGCTAAAACGAAATTGAAACCAATGTTGGGTCTCTCGTTCGACACAATCAAATGTTTCCGTATTCGTGATGTATCTGAATGCCAAAATATTATTTACCTTTTATGTAGGCGTACTTCACTCGCGTTCCAATATCTACGGAAAACAAAATGTTTTGCATAGCCTAACTTTACGGCGGTACAGTGATAACGCTTAACGGCACAGATTTTACTACATATTTAAACTGAGCAGTGTGTTTTGTTTCCATGTGTTTGACTGATTGTGTTTTATAATGATAATGAACAGGCTGCATTGTCAAGGTAGAATGCTTAACTGTGTGCGCGCATGCGGCGCTGGAGCAATCACTTGAATTTTTTTTGTTCCCCCTTCTAACAGTGGAAGCAACTACTCCTTTTAGTCATGAAGATAATCGGAATTGTAAAAGGTTTGCTTTTATTTGTGTACATTCACAATAAAAACAAATCTTTGCGCTTTTGTAAAATAAGCCAAAAAAATAGGATGCCTCTTTCTGCCGTCTGGTTTCCTTTGGCGCAGCACAAAAATGAACCGAAACTCTGCATAGGCTACTAGTTGCACAGCTTTTCTTTCGTTTTCTTGAATTATTATTTAAGTGAAAATATATTTCTCGTGTAGGTCTGTTTATTCGTTATAATATAATATATATATATATATATATATATATATAGCGCCTAGCTTTATTATGTTTTTCTCCGCTCGCAGAAGCGCTGCAGGTGCGTGATATGATAACTATGGTGGCCACGTGAATCCTCATGTTCTGTTGTTTGCTGCTTTTTGCACATGTAAAATTAAATTAGCATTTTTAACGGGTCACAGACACTTATTCTTTCTAATTTAATTAAGTTCTAATTTAAAATAATCTTGTCGGTTAACGGTTAATATTCGGTTAATGAGCGTTGGTTGGCGGTTAGAAAAAATAACCGAAGTGAACATCCCTACTTCACAGTACATTAATTGATGGAGTGGAGTCATGTGGATAAATTGGGGGATTAATGTGATGTTTTTCTCAGCTGTTTGGACTCTCATTTTGACGGCACCCATTCACTGCAGAGGATCCATTGGTGAGCAAGTGATGTAATGCTAAATTTCTCCAAATCTGTTCTGATGAAGAAACAAACTCATCTACATCTTGGATGGCCTGAGGGCGAGTACAATTTCAGCAAGTTTTCATTTTTGAGTGAACTCTTCCTTGGACTTAATTTGCACTCTTATATAATCGATCTTATGATGTATTTTAGCTCCTGGTGAGATTGTAGAAAAGCATTGCTACTATCAGTATCTAAAATAAACGGATCATTTTTAAAAACACAAAGAGCAATTGGTCTTGACATTTTGTCTGTGTGGATCACAGGTGCATCTGCAGGATTTGGGGTGGGTTGTGTTTTGGTTTTGGATGCGTTACGCTTCTGTGATTCCTGTCAGTAAGCTTTAACCAGACTGCCTGTCTCTTCTCCTCTCAGACCGCACGGTCAAAGCGAGCGTTCCCTGGTACTCTGACTGGAAAGAAACACTCACCCAGCTGAGCTCGTCCAAGTACTACACAGGTATTCCCTTCCTTCCCCTGCTGGGAGTGCGTGAGACGCCTTCTCCACGTCATTTCCCGGCCCGGCTCGCTCCGTAGCAGAACTGTCACTAAATCTCCTTTCCTCTTTCCAATCCAGCTTCCTCCGCTTTCTCAGGATGTTGGTGGTGGTTTTTTAGCTTTGTGTGTTTTTGTGTGTTTGAGACTCATTGTGCTGAAACTCTCAGTAGACATGTTCATAGCTTTGTCAAGTAATGCATTGGCAATCTCTTCAGTTACTGTACATCCAAATAGTTAGTGTTCCAATTGACAATCAGTTTTGACTGAAATTTAAGTGTAATTTTTTTGTTTCAGAAATGTTTGGGTTCAGTTTATTTGTGAGATTTTAGTCCAATGAGTCATTTTACCCATTCAGTCAGAGTGTGTGTCACTTTGTAGTCTAGTTTCTTTTCCTCTGTAGATCCATCATTCCTTTTGCTGTGAAGTAGAGATCGACTTTACATGCGCTTTTTCTGAATTCAAGCAGAATAAATTTTAACACAGTTCATCAGTTTGATTTAATGTGAAATATTGGTTTCTTTCTGTTAAATTTACAGTTAAAAACAACTGTGGTAGCCAGAAATTCTGAAAAATACTGTAACAATGTTTCCAGTATTATGGTTGGCATATTTGTGCCTGTATGAGGCCAGTACTCATATATAGATGTGCACAGGTTCCTAAACACAAATAATGCAATAAACATTAACTAAATAACATAAAATATAACACAAAACACCCTGATGCATATTACTGATGACAATAAAAATAAGCTAAATTATTAAATAAAATACATTCATGTTTTGTGTCATCTAGTGACTTCTGGTAATGTCCTTTTACTGTTTTCAACATAAAGTTTATGGTAATTCAAAGTTTTTACTTCCAAAAACCATAAATGTGACTATTTTAGAGTGAAGTGACATGTAACGCAGTATTAAACCAATTCAAGCCACATTTTTCACTGTATATGGAAAGATATCTAGAACTTAAACAATTAATAGGTTTTTCTGTAGCATACCATATAAATATTACACTTTTTTTTACACTTACACTTTTTTTTAACACTGTATTGGTACACTAATGCTCTGAGTAAAAATATAGGCGAATATTTAAATGTTTGGATTTTTTTTCTTTACTGTTTTTCTTCATTTTTTTTTTTCTTGACTTTTTTGTTTATATGTATATATTTGGTTTTATGTTTATGGTCTTGAGACATCAATCAGACATTTTTTTTTTTAGATATACTTAATCACTTCATATTGTGAATTATAGAGGCTACTTCAAATTAATAATTGTAATTATGATTAAAAATAATTAGCAGCTTTAACATCATTACTGCAGGGGCTATGCTAATTGCAATGTTCATTATCCAAAAATAGTATTAACAGGTAAAGTTCAACTAAATATTTCATTGTCCCTCGTACATAAAACATATTAAGTACAGTGTACAAGTTTATGAATGATGGTTGTTTTAAATAAAATAATATTTGTAAAGTATCTGAACAAAGTCTGTATAAAACATTAATATGGTACACATGTCATCATAGGCCAGACTTTGAACCTTTTTAGGACCTTGGACCAAAAAAAAAAAGTTCTACTTTAAAGCACAAATAAAAGTTAAAGAAAAAGTATATAAATTAGCTTTCTCACTGGAATGTTGCAGTTGTAATCATCAGCGCCATTGCAAGCAAGTGGTGCGCTTCATTGATTTTAATGAAAGTGATATGGTTTTGTAGTGTAGATATGGTGTACAAGCTCTACCCTCTCTGTAAAGATTCAGATAAAGAATTGAACATGAGGCTGCCAGAGTGAAGTGCATCATAGCGTGTGCTTATTGTCATGAATGATTCTGAGGGAGTCATCCATTGAGACGAAATGTCAAGGAACTCAGCTAATGAAGCTGGAGCATAAAAATCAGTGCATCCTCATCTTCCTCTCATTGCTGGATAGAATTAAAAGGGGAAAACTGATCATGAATACTAATGTTTCAACCTGTTTTGAACATCCTGTTTCTCTTTAAAAAAAAAAAAAAAAAAAAAAAAGGGGTTGAATGCTAATTAGGTCATTAAGTGTTCAAAGTGATTTAAGGTGTGAATTTCTTTTTTGTCCACAATATTTCACTGATGTGACCTTGATCTTTATGCTTTATATTGGCAGGATAAGGAAGAGCTTTTATGTGCCACTTTTTTTTTTTTGAAGAACTGTATTCACATTTAAATAAACGACTGGGAAAGTATTAGATTGTTGGATTTAAACATTCTTTAATTTTGTGTGTCATATATTGCTGTAAAATAGTCTTGCTGTAAAAGTGTGATCTGTTATAATTTCTTCCAGTGAATATTGCATTTCTTGGTGGTTTTTCTATTCGCCTTGGCTTTCATAATTTGCTTCTCTCCTCTTCCGCCTGGAGGGCTGGTCACACGGCCTGTAATAATCTTGTTTCTGAACAAGACAATATTTCTTTGTGTTTATCTTACAGCAACAACACCATGGTTTGAGACTTACCGGGAGAACTTCCTGCAGTCCATGCCAGCATCAGAGCACGAGTTCCTCAGCCACTACCTGGCCTGTATCCTTCCAGATTCTTTGCTAATAACTACCTCATTTGTTTTTATGCTTGTATTTTTCCTCTTTCTTTGCCACGAGGGATGCATTGAAATTTGAACCATATATAACGCTCAGCTAAGACCCCTATAAAATGTCGTGAAGTATCTATAGTTTCTTAATAAAATGGCAAAAATAAATTATAATCTGCACTGTATATTGATGCAAGTCTATTGATGACCAACTCTGCATTTATTTGATTAAAACTGCAATAAAAATATACTGTGAAGTATTATTACATTTCACATCATTCTAATATGATTACTTACCCCAAACTTTAGAAGGGTAGTTTATCACGCTTGGTAACGATAAGAAAAATCCAAACTTTTTTACCCTGTCTGGCCAGATTTTTGATTTAATTGGTTTTATAAAAGATGTACAGCACAGTTTAGCACCCTTTTCTGTCAGTCTCAGTTTTGTTCATCTGTATTCTGTGAGATCTCCTGAACTCGGTTGCAGGTATGTTGGTGGTGTCGTCCCGTGAGGCGGTGCCGACAGAGCAGTTTCTCAAGCTGTCACAGGAACAGCACCGAATCCAGCACAGTGGGGAATACACTCATCCCAAATGGTTCATCCCCAACACACTCAAATATTATGTCCTGCTCCATGATATCAGTGAAGGAGACGAGCAGAGGTGTGTGTGTCTAAAGTGTTCTCTTATACCTGTGTTGCTTGTTCCCTTGGTTATGTTTTCTTTTTTTTTTTCTTTTTTTTTTTCTTCAAACTTTTACACAGTCACACATGCCTCACATGATGGTAAAAGGGATAGTTCACCCAAAAATGTGAATGCTGTCCTTATTTAATCAGCCTCATGTCGTTCCAAACCTGCAACATCAGTTTATAGTTAGAAAGGTTGGTTCCAAAAAGAATTTAAAAGTACCATAAAAATAGTCCATAGAACTGTATTCTAAGTCTTAATTTGAAGTCATTATTCACTCAAAATCTTCCCCTCCAGTGAGTTCATTTGAAAAACTAATTAGGTGGATGAGTCACTAAAAACTTAAACACTACAGACACTAAACACTGAAAAGGAGATCAATTTTAAGAAGATTGTAAGAAGCGCAATGCTTGGAAAATCATTGACTTTTTTATTTCTTAAGAAAATTCTGGAAATTTAGCATTGCATCACTTGTTCACCAATATGGATGCTCTGCTGTGAATGGGTGCCGTCAGAATGAGAGTCCAAACAGTTGATTAAAAACAACAACATAATCCACAATTCACACAACTTTGAAATAAATCCATAATTAAGACATTTTTTCATTTTAAACCATTGCTTCTGGCTTCATGAGTCCTTTAACCATAAAATGTTTATGTGAAAGGACAACAGGGGATGGACTTTAACTTTTTATAACTTGATAACTTTTTGTTCTTTAATTACTTTTATTTGTGTTTTTGTGTTCATTTGCATAGAGCTACTACGTGTACGTGAGCATGTGTTCTCTCACGATTCATCATTGTTAGTTTCACTGGAAAATAATTTTTAATTAAACCGCTTTTAGAGTGTAGCTGATGTCTGGAATAAATGTCCAGCTCCTAGTGAATCATAAATGCTTTGAATGCAGTTCAAAGCTTTTGATATTCTAACTGCTTGTTCTGATTCTGCAATTAAACAAACAGAGTTGATTAACACTGGAAACATGTATCCAACACTGCCTCGGGGATTAAAACTTAAGTGATGCCAGGAGAAAACATTTCTGCTTCTCCTTTGTAATTGCGTACATTTAATTAGAGAAAGTATTATGAGCAGAATAAAGATGAATCTTAAAAGCAACATGAACTGCATTTGCAAAGCGTTTTTTTTATGAATATTAATTTCTGACGTCATCTGACTGACAGGAAGGCTTGCTTTCCTTTCCACTTCCTCCTCAGAGTTCTCTGCATGTAGATAAGTTGCCAATTCTGGTAATCGTGGGCTGCCTGCAGCCTCAAGGTCTGATGAATTGAAGATAAGCTGACTGTGGGGAGAAAGATTAGGCTGTCATATATATTTATGATGGTATAGAACAAGTATTGATGTCTGTCTCTGTGTCTCTCAGAGCGGACTCTGTGTACGAGGATATGAAACAGCGGTATGGTACTCAGGGCTGCTATCTGCTGAAGATAAACTCCAGGAGTGGTAGCACTGGCGCGGACGAACAGATGCCGGACCCCTGGAGTCAGTACTTACACAAGACCAGCATACACAACCCTGTGAGTGCCACAACTTCACTTCAGGCTCTGAACATACAACTCTAAACTTCTGATTATCGTCATAAGGTCTGGTCCACATAGCAGCTTATTGTGGCCAAAATTGAGTTTTTATAACGTAAACCTTGCAAATCCAGGGTGTGTAATGCAACAAGTGTAATGCAATATTTTATTTTATTTGTAGACCATGGTGGAAGAAATCACAACTATTTTATTATAATTCTAAAATATTACACATTATAATATACATTTTTATAGTGTTCTTTCACTGTGGTCAATAAAATTAGTTAATTTATCAAATATTATGAAATATTATTCTCAAACTTTTTGTCAGCTGAACCCATTTCATCTAAAATATTTCCTTGAAGTGCCCCCTGAGATTTTAATATTTAAATGTTGTTAATATGGTAATGTATCAATAATATAACAATTTAATTATATGATTGTTCACGGCTCTCTGACAATGCTTAATGGTCACGTGAAATGCAGGTAAACATAGTATTTATTTTAAACTTATTTTTATTTTACTTTATGATAATTAGCTTTTTGTCGACTCACAAAGGTTATAATGTAAAACTGATCTAATACCTTTTTTGAAAAAATTTCCTTTCATGTTTTTTCAGTCTTTATTTTCACTGTTATCGCAAAACAGAACTGAAAACTGTTAACAGAAAAATAGTAACATCTAAGCTGGTTTTTTAGATTTAATATCGCTGAGTTAACATAAATACATTAATGTATACCAGTAAAACTAAATTCTATAAGTTAAGTCAGGTATAAAATAACTTTTTAAGGTAATAATTGCAGGTTATCATTTTTTGCAGTGAATGTGAATTATTTTGTAAAACTAAAATAGGTTTTGATTGCTGTGTTAATGTTTTTACATTATTGAAGTTAGAGACTTATCTGATGACTTGAAAAATAGTAATTACTGAAATGATTTGTTTCGTCCAACATGTACTGACCTTATGGAATTACTCTGTTGTATCACTGTTAGATTTCTCTGAATTTGGAAAATTGAATTGGATCGGCTAAATGAAACGTTCCTCATCCCTGGTGTTGTTTTCTAGGAGCTATTTGAAGAATCTGCAGTGAGTAATGCGGTTGAAAACAACATCGGCGCAGAGGAAGATGGTCTTGATCCATCCAATAGAGGTTAGTCCAGCACAGTTGAACCCCATTATCAGGGATTTTGGTTATAAGCCTCATATTGATGAGATTGATTGAATGATTGTCTAATGTTAATTAGATGTTCCTCTCGTGTTTGCAGACGGCGTCTCAGAGGCTCATCCTCTGCAGCTGGACGAGCCCACTGATGCCGGTTACCCTAGCAACAACACCAGTCAGGCCGTAAACAATGTGGATGTGACGAGGCCTCAAAAACAGGCCAGCGTGACCTCTCACACCACCCCGACCCCTCGAGGAACCTGCCTGACCCTGAACGACCACGACCACATCCGGCAGTTTATCCAGGAGTTCACCTTCAGAGGATTACTGCCGCACATCGAGAAGAACATACGGCAGCTAAACGACCAGGTACATAAACGCAAACCAACCATGTATTACATCGAATTCACTTCAAGTCTCTGCATTGATTGACTCTTTCTTCGCTTTTCCTAGTAGTTGTGTATTTTATTTGTTGTGGATTTTGAGATAATGCCAAGTTTGGGGGCTGTAAGATTTTTTGTTAAATTTTTGAACGAAGTTTTGTATTCTCAGCCAGGCTGCATTTATGTAATCAAAAAAATAATAAAACAGTAATATTTTTTTCAAATATTATTACAACTTAAAATAACTTTTTTCTATTTTAATATATTTTTGTAAATGTAATTTTATTTATTCATGTGATGCAAAGCTGAATTTTCGGCATCATTACTCCAGTCTTTAGTGTCACCTTTCTTATTATTATCAATGTTAAAAACATTCGCTTAATATTTTTTGTGGAAACATTTTTGTACTGGATTCTTTGATAAATGGAAAGAACAGAACAAATAGAACATTATTTTTTAACATTATCCCTACAGTCACTTTTTTTCAGTTTAATGCACACTTGCTGAATAAAAGTATCAATATCTCAAGAATATTAAGTACTTTATATATTGCTTTATTATTTAAAAATAAATAAATAAATAAAAAAAAAAAATATATATATATATATATATTTATTTATTTCAATAAATAAATAAATAAAATTAAATATATATTATCTATATGTTATATTTATTAAATTTAAATTAATTAATTATTATTTATTAAATAAATAAATATATATATCTTTTATTGTTTTCCAGGTACTGATCTTTTCCATCTGTGCTGATACAATAAACAGAACTAAGAAATTAAAAATAAAAAGAAGCAACAGAGAAACTAAACAACATCGGTCTTGTTTAAATTGTACAGCACATGATATTTATTCAGTAACATCTTACGTGTTAAAATCACTCAGACGGTCATGTTTTCCTTAATATTGGCCCCAATATCTTCTTATTTTTTGTTTACCCCCTAACATGCATAACTTTATAATTCACTCTTACTGGCTGTATAGTATTAGTTCATTCCTCCGTTGTTTTGTTGTAGATTTATTTGCTGTTTTCGTATTTTTAATACGTATATCTTCACTGCATTCATACATAATAAAGTAGTTTTCATATTTTCAAAATAAACCTTCACTTAATATGCCTTAAATTACCCAAGAGTCGAGGGTCTATTAATATGAATTTCGTTAGCTTTTGACAGTAATGCAAATATATATTTTATATATATATATATATATATTTCTAAAACTTGTTCTGCATAGCTTTTGAATTTCTCTTTTCTGTCATTTTCTTCATCTTTACTTATGTCTCATTCTAGCTTGTCTCAAGAAAAGGTCTGAGCCGATCTCTTTTCTCCGCCACTAAGAAGTTGTTTGGTGGAGGGAAAGTCCCAGAGAAGAGTATTGCTGAACTAAAGAACTCTGCAGGGCTGCTGTAAGTGACTTGAAGTACAAATAAAATAGTTTTTGTTGTTCTCATCTGACTCTTGACCCCTGTGATATCAGCTATCCCTCAGAGGCCCCAGAGCTTCAGATCAGGAAGATGGCCGACCTCTGCTTCCTCGTTCAGCACTATGAGCTGGCCTACAACTGCTACCACACTGCCAAGAAGGACTTCCTCTCTGACCAGGCCATGCTGTACGCTGCTGGAGCGCTGGTGAGATGCACACCACAGTGATAGCACAGCTGCTGCTTGAAATTAGCTCCACAGATAGGGACTCTAGCTCTGTTTCTGTGGGTTATCAGAGTAATACTGTCTGAACTTGCCTGCTGTCACTGTCTCTACAGGAGATGGCTGCTGTTGCTGCCTTTCTGCAGAGTGGGGCACCCAGGCCATACCCAGCACACTACATGGACACGGCCATTCAGACTTACAGAGACGTGTGCAAGTAAGAAGATGCATTCACTTGCATTTGGTTTTGTAGCATGTTACTGCTTCGTCGATTCATATGGAATTATTTTCCTCCCACCCCCATTTATATACTATTTGGTCAAATATTATAATGTTTTTAGTATTTTAAATGTAAAATGTTTAAAAACAAAATTAAGTAAATCTAATGCTTTTAAAATTGATAATTTTAGTTCTTGCTTTATTTCAAGAATTTTAATTCATTAAGTAACTAACTATTTGAATTTTTGCTTCAGTGTTTCATACTGAATTTCAAAAATAAGTTTAGTACTTTACCGTTTTTATTAGTATTTTAAATCAATGAATGAATAAATTAATTAGTTTTAGTTTTTTCTTTGTTTTAGCATAATCAGTTTTTGATTTAAAGTTTTTTTTAAATAAATAAATTAAATTACATTTATTTTAGTTCTTGGATATAATTTTATGTGGCTTTAAAAAATGAGTATAGTTTCATTAAATATTATTTTATTAAATAAATAGGCCGGACATTTTTAGGCATTTTTAGGCATTTTATAGAAATTAGTTTTTAATTTAATTTTTTTTTTACTAATAATTTAATATAAATCAATAACATAGCATATTCATTCTTGCTTCATTTTTTTAGGCCTTGCTTAATTTATTTTTATTTTTTTTACTTTAATTAGACTTTAGATTCTTTTTTTATTGATTTTATTGATTTATCGTTGCTTCTGCTTTTAGGTCAGACATCAGTTTATGTTGCTTAAATGCTTAAGTACTTGATGGAAGGATCTTTCAGATTTTGATGAAAACCTGCATGCATATAATGTGTGTAAGACATTGTTTTTTATGTTTGTGTCACAGAAACATGCTATTGGCTGAGCGGTGTTGTCTTTTAAGTGCTGAGATTTTGAAGAGTCAGACCAAATACTCAGATGCTGCCACACTTCTGATCAAGATGACCAGTGAGGTGAGCTCAAATCCCAGCTGACAGCGTTTCTGAATCGCATCTAAATTACTAAATCTAAACCAAGGCTGCATCCCAAAACTGAAAAATGCTGCTTTCGGAGGACACATTCCAAGGTAGGAAGGCATCAAGGCACATCCGAATCCAAAGTTAGCTTCACTTCCTGTCTCATGAGATACCTTCATCTGATCGATTTTTGAAGGCAGCATAGATGTATCCTTCACTGCCTTTGGTATCCCACAATCCTGTGCGTTCCATTCTGTGACGGTTGAGCTACAAAATAAAGATGGCATCTGAAAGTTGCGTTTGGTGGTTAGTTTGTGTGTAAATGTATATTTCTGATTAACTTTTTGCACTTTTGATGTTATTTCTAGCCAGAAATTAGCATTATAGTAACTAAATATTTGTTTAGTCATCACCAAAACTTGTTCTTTTTCGTTGTAGATAGTTAAACTGTTACGCTGCCTCAGAAGTCTGTCCGAAATCAGTTTCATGAGGTGCCCTCATAAGGCAGCGTGGTAGCAAGTCTAAGTTTTCGGATGCAGCCAAAATTTTTTAGAAGCGTTTAATTTCAAACAGGTGTTCCCGCTTCAAACTCACGTTTTTGGCTAGGTCAATTGCCAATTCACATCACTTCCTCTTTCCCTCTCTGATAGGACTCTGACCTGCGGAGCGCACTCCTATTGGAGCAGGCGGCTCACTGCTTCATTAATATGCGCAGCCCCATGGTGAGGAAGTTTGCCTTCCACATGATACTTGCTGGTCATCGTTTCAGCAAAGCTGGACAGGTATGACAGCAGACACAAGAAACACTTTCCTAAAATGTACACGTCTGTCATTGTCAGCATCAGTAATACATAATAAAACATGTATTCAGGGGTTTTCAGATTTTGTCTTTGACAGTGCAGGGCCTTGGAGTAAAAAAAGGTTGATATGCAATGCATTAAATGTCATGAAAACGTATTGTTTGTACACATTTTTAAGCATTGCTGTTTAAAAATAAATTATTTTAAGCCATTAAAACGCAATCAGCAGTGAAAGAGAACTCATTTGGCTATATGCGCGTGCTGTCTGATAGACTGCTTCTGAGCGCTGTCAGAGAGGCGAGCGCACGTGAAGACGACGCTCATTGAATGTGGGAGTTATTTTTGCAGCTTTATAGGCCTTGAACGGTTAAATACACACACTTTTATGTGTCAAAATGCCTGTCTTTGTAAGTATCCTCGTAAACAGTTTAGTGTTAAGTCTTAAGTGAAAGCAAACACCTGAGAAGGAAAACATCCGGGCAGCTCTTAAAATGACAGCAGTCTAATATTCCTGCTGTCTGTCATTCATGTTAATCAAGCAACAAAAGAGAGAATATCTCTCACTGCTCTTGACTAAACCACGTTTGTAACTTTAATAAGACGAAATATATATTTTAATTTACACCGTGAAGAATATGCAGTGTTTTTGTACATTTGATAACTTATACAATGTAACATTTCTTATTTATTTGTTCTACTGTAGTTTTTTTGTCCTATTGCTTTAATTAGTTTCTTATTCTTTTTTAATCACTGACTGTTTACTTGTCCTCAGGGAGCTTGTGTTTTCTTTTCTTTTTTTATTTAGGCTAGTATTATTTTTTTATTTATATACTATTATGATTTGTATTAAAAATGTTGATATCATAAAGACTTTATTTAAAGTAAAAACAATATTGTGATATACAGGTCCTTCTCAAAAAATTAGCATATTGTGATAAAGTTCATTATTTTCTGTAATGTACTGATAAACATTAGACTTTCATATATTTTAGATTCATTACACACAACTGAAGTAGTTCAAGCCTTTTATTTGTTTTAATATTGATGATTTTGGCATACAGCTCATGAAAACCCAAAATTCCTATCTCAAAAAATTAGCATATCATGAAAAGGTTCTCTAAACGAGCTATTAACCTAATCATCTGAATCAACTAATTAACTCTAAACACCTGCAAAAGATTCCTGAGGCTTTTAAAAACTCCCAGCCTGGTTCATTACTCAAAACCGCAATCATGGGTAAGACTGCCGACCTGACTGAAGGCCATCATTGAGCACTCCTCAAGCAAGAGGGTAAGATACAGAAAGAAATTCCTGAACGAATAGGCTGTTCCCAGAGGAAGCGTATCAAGGCACCTCAGGGAAGTCTGTGGGAAGGAAAAGTGTGGCAGAAAACGCTGCACAACCAGAAGAGGTGACCGGACCCCGAGGAAGATTGTGGAGAAGGACCGATTCCAGACCTTGGGGACCTGCGGGAAGCAGGACTGAGTCTGGAGTAGAAACATCCAGAGCCACCGTGGCGTGTGCAGGAAATTTCTGCCACAGGTGCCGATTCCCAGGTGGTCAAGCCACTTTGAACCAGAAACAGCGGCAGAAGCGCCTGACCTGGGGCCAGAGAAGACAGCACTGGACTGTTGTCAGGGCAACTGCAATTTTTTTCGGATGAAAGCAAATTTTGCATGTCATTCGGAAATCAAGGTGCCAGAGTCTGGAGGAAGACTGGGGAGAGGGAAACGCCAAATGCCTGAAGTCCAGTGTCAAGTACCCACAGTCAGTGATGGTCTGGGTGCCATGTCAGCCGCTGGTGTTGGTCCACTGTGTTTTATCAAGGGCAGGGTCAATGCAGCTAGCTATCAGGAGATTTTGAGCACTTCATGCTTCCATCTGCTGAAAAGCTTTATGGAGATGAAGATTTCATTTTTCAGCACGACCTGGTACCTGCTCACAGTGCCAAAACCACTGGTAAATACTTACTGACCATGGTATTACTGTGTCAATCATCTGCCAACTCTCCTGGACCTGAACCCCATAGAGAATCTGTGGGATATTGTGAAGAGAAAGTTGAGAGAACAAGACCCAACACTCTGGATGAGCTTAAGTCGCGATCGGCATCCTGGGCCTCCATAACACCTCAGCAGTGCCACAGGCTGATTGCCTCCATGCCATCGCATTGAAGCAGTCATTTCTGCAAAAGGATTCCACCAAGTATTGAGTGCATAACTGAACATAATTATTTGAAGGTTGACTTTTTGTATTAAAAACACTTTCTTTTATTGGTAGGATGAAATATGATAATTTTTTGAGATAGAAGTTTTGGGTTTTCAAGTGAGCTGTATGCCAAAATCATCAATATTAAAACAATAAAAGGCTTGAACTACTTCAGTTGTGTGTAATGAATCTAAAATATATGAAAGTCTAATGTTTATCAGTACATTACAGAAAATAATGAACTTTATCACAATATGCTAATTTTTTGAGAAGGACCTGTATGTATAGTTACCATGAAATAAAACTACTCATATCAGGATATGAGATTTTGATCATATCACCCACATACTGTACATACTCTTGCTCTATCATGTGACCATTATGGCAGGCCTCATCTTGAGTTTCAAATGCTGATATCTTGCTGTAACAGATAAAGCTTGATTGCCACATCTAAGTTTGTTGCTTACTGCCCTGAATAAATCAAAAGCTTACAAGACTCTTAAGAAAAAAGCTGTGTTTACAGAGTCAGATGAGGTCATGCTGTCAATTTTCACCTGGAAGCTGACACTGCTTTAATAGCTGTGAAAGCTATTGACGTCGCAGTAACATGAAGTGCTCTCAAGGATGCAGAAGCATTCTTTTAATGTTTCAGTCAGTTCACACTGTCTCTATTTCTGTTACAGAAGAGACATGCATTGAGGTGCTACTGCCAGGCTTTGCAGGTGTATAAAGGTAAAGGTTGGACACTGGCTGAAGATCACATCAACTTCACCATCGGTCGGCAGTCCTTCACTCTGCGGCAGCCAGAGAACGCAGTGGCCGCCTTCCGGCACATTCTCATCAACGACAGCAAACAGTCGGCTGTACAGCAGGCTGCTTTCCTCAGGGAATACCTCTATGTGTACAAGGTTAGAAACACACACGGGCATCACATTACGTACAACTTAAGGCTCATTCACACCAAGAACGATTCTTCATTTTAAAATTTTATTCAAGTAAAAAACAACAACAACTAAACAGTTCTTTTAAATTGTAATAATATTTCACAATATTAGAGTTTTACACTATTTTTGATTAAATAAATGCAGCCATGGTGTGAATAGGAAACTTCTTTCAAAAACACATTAAAGATCTTTCCTACCCCAAAATTTTGAATGGCAGTGTATATTAAAAAAATGTTTTTGAAAATAGTGGTTGATTTGTACACTCTCATGTTTCAAATATGTGACCATGGACCACAAAACCACAAAATAAAGGTCAATAAAGGACCACAAAATAAAGGTCAATATTTTGAAATTGAATTGATTTATACAATATCTGAAAAAGCTGAATAAATAAGCTTTCCATTGATGTATGGTTTGTTAGGATAGGACAATATTTGGCTTAGATACAACTATTTGAAAATCTGGAATCTGAGGGTGCAAAAAAAATCAAAATATTGAGAAAATCACCTTTAAAGTTGTTCAACTGAAGTCCTTAGCGATTATATTACTAATCAGAAATTAAGTTTTGATATATTTATGGTAGGAAATGTAAAACATATCTTCATGGAACTTGTTCTTTATTTAATATCCTAATGATTTTTGGCATAAAAGAAAAATCGAAAATTTTGACCCATACAATGCATTGTTGGCTATTGCTACAAATATACCCATGCTACTTAAGACTGGTTTTGTGGTCCAGGGTCACATATTACTTTTTAATAAAGTAATTATTACTGTTTTTACAGTTCACTTGATGAATTTTTACTATTCAACCAAATAGAGACACACAAGATGTTTTCAGAGTGAACCTGCGTTTCCTCTATTACTCTCAGAAAGCAGCTAGACTCTGGTAGTGTCACATTCAGGCCACTGACCCAGTTTCTTTCCCCCACAACAATCAGACTTTAGCCCTGAGTTTAACTGTCTGTGTCTCTGCATGAGACTGCTTTTTCGTCATCGTCTTTTTCATCAGCGCTCTGGCCTTGGGCTGTTCTGGTCCACAGAACTCCATCACCTTCAAGCACCCGCCCTGAATACATAAAAAGAGGAAATAACAACATTCTTCTTTGTTTTGTTTCTTAATGGGAGTTTTATGGTGCCATTCTAGCACTCCAGGAACAGTGTAAAATATCAGTGTCGCGTATCATAGACAGCAAAGCTCTTTGTGCAGTTCATTTATACAGTATATGATCATTCTCAACCATCTTTAGATTCTTTCTGTAAAACACATTTCCATGATTCAGTTTAAATGAGACGTCCAAATGTGGTTATTTACAATGTAATTGTGCTGTTATTTTAGTATTATTTATTAGTGCTGTCAAACGATTAATCATGATTAATCATGATTAATCGCATGCAAAATAAGTTTTTGTTTACATAAAAATGTGTGTACTGTGTATATTTATATATAAATGCACACATATGCATTATTTATATATGTGTGTGTGTGTGTGTGTGTGTGTATATATATATATATATATATATATATATATATATATATATATATATATATATATATATAATGTATATATGTATGTGTGTGTGTGTGTGTATGTATATAATTTAAATATATTTTTAAATTATATGAATATAAATATATTCATGTAAATATATTAAAAATATATACAGTATGTGTGTGTATTTATATATACATAATAAACGCGTGTACTGTGTATATTTATTATGTAAACAAACTTATTTTGGATGCGATTAATCGTTTGACAGCATTATTATTTATATACTGTTGTAGTATTTATTTACATTTTGAACTTTTTTCATTATTTTCAGTTTTTATTTTAATTTGAGCTTTGTTGTGCTTTTGCCAAATTTTTTCCTATTTTTAATTGTGTTTAATCTAATATTTATAGTTTATTTTATTTCAACGTAGTTAAAACTTCTCTATAGTTATACTCATAGTTCTTGGTGTCAGCAAGAATACTAATCATTTAGGGTCATATTTTTCCTGTGCAGAAGCACTGCGTGATCACATGAGTTTTGTTGTCTTAGTGAATGCCTGAGTACAACTTGTAGGTGAAAATAAGTGCCATTTCTTCAAGTGATGTTTATGACACTTTGACCTTTTGCCCTCAGAGCATGAGTCAGTTGGCCGGTGACAGCTCCCTCCCGCAGCTGCCTCTGCCTTGCCTGCACAGCTCACAAACACGCGTGTTCTTCGGCCATGAGCGCAGACTCGCCGAAGGTAAGCACCCTTCTGTCTGTCTCACTCATTTATGTACTCAAGAAAGTGATAGTTCACACGAACATGATGAAAAAAAAGTCGTTTAGTCACTCTGATATTCCAAACTGTTATGCTTTTCTTTTTTCTGTGGAGCACAAAAGGAGATATTTAGCAAAATGTTCAAGTAAAAGTGGCAGTAAAGACATTTTATTTTCATTTATTTCAAATAAATGCTGTTTTTTAAAACTTTCTGTTCATCAAAGAATCCTGAAAAAAGTGTAACAGTTTACACAGATATTAAGCAGCACAACTGGTTTCCAACACTGGTAATAATACAAAGCTTCTTGAGCAGCAAATCGGCATATTAGAATGATTTCTGAAGGATCATGTGACACTGAAGACTGGAGTAATGATGCTGAAAATTCAGCTTTGCATCACATTGGTGAGCATAAGAGATTAAAAACATTAAAAAAAAACCTTACCAACCCTAAACCTTTCAAAAGAATATTTCAAGCATTTTTTGTGAGAAACAGACTGTAATTTTAGTAGTTATTCATACAAAAAGCAAGCATATTGCCTTGGAAAGTGACCTGAACAATGATATAATTGACTGTTTCTGCACACAAATAAACAAAGCACAGCGCTAGGGCTATGAATGACATATTTTAACATCCACATTAAGTTTTCCCCATCATGCCCACAGTGAAATGAAGATGAACACGGCACCTTTTATATACTCAGATAAAAAAGTAATTTCCAGCAAGAATTTTAAATGACACTTTAAAAAGAGTAGTAGTAGTGCTGAGGGGCTGCTCACATCACTGAATAAATTACATTTAAAATAAGAGAAAGAACATGGACTACCACATTTGGTATCTTCAACTTCACTTCAATTAAAAGAGATGCAAACAAAAAAGACTCTCATTTCTGGAATATCACAGAACTCAAGATGTGTGTTAAAAAATGGTGAGTAAATGATGGAGTGAAGAGAACAGGCCTGAGGAGGTGTGAAAACCTTTTTAATTAAAGTCTTTGCCGAATGTCACACTGAAAGGGAGGGAGGCTTTAGTGGTGTGTGTTGAATGATGAATGGATGAACCTGTTGTCTCTTCCAATGTGCCATTTGCCAGAGGCTCTGAATCCCAAATATCATCTGAGACACCGGCTGTTTGGACATAAGCCAACTCTCTTGAGTTTATATATTCTTAATTTCCATAATATTCCCTTTCTGCTGCCTTGATTTGTTGGTCCTATTTGTAAGGAGAGAAGAAATGTGTGAAGGGAAACCTAATGATCATGTTCTTGATTGGGAATGATCCAGAGAGAGTCTCGGGCTTCAGTGGTAGCAGTACATATGACTGTTTATACAAAATGTCACAAATGTACTTTTTAATTGCCAGCATATCAAATGAATAAGAAACATTTAAGTTTCTATACTATTGCTTTGTTTTCAATCCTAAATAATTCTGCTTATTTCCAAGTTTTGAATCCCAGATTTGTGTGTAATCTCAGACTTTTGGACTCCACAGTGTGTCTGAAAAATACAGTAAAAAATGTCTTATTGTGAAATATTATTGCAATATAAAATAACTGTTTTCTGTTTAATACATTGTAAAATATAATTTATTCCTTTGATGGCAAAGCTGAATTTTCAGCATCATTACGCCAGTCTTCAGCATCATTACGCCAGGATCTGTCACATGATCCTTCAGAAACCATTCTAATATGCTGATTTGCTGCTCAAGAAACATTTCTTATTATCAGTGTTGAAAACAGTTATGCTGATTACAATTTTGTGGAAACAGTGATACATTTTTAAAGAGTTATTTGATGAATAGAATGTTAAAAGGAGCAGTATTTATTTAAAAAAGAAGCCTTTTCTAACTATGCAAGTCTTTACTGGTGTTATTAGTCAATTTAATTGGTCCTTGCTGAATAAATGCATTGATTTCTCTAAAAAAAAATCTCTCACTGACCCCGAACTTTCAATATATTATATTACATTATATTGTATTGTATTGTATTGTATTATACTTTCTTTTACTGTATGTTAAGGACAGATATTTTTTTTTTTTTGTGAAGGATACTTTTCCTGCATTGTACTACATTTCATCAAACTATTAAACAGCATTTTTCTTGTATAATTATGCATGCAGTTTTGGTAACACTTTATTTTAAGGTGTCCTTCTTACACATGTTACATGTACTTACTATTATAATAACAACAGTAAATTATGCATAATTACATGCAAGTAACTCTAAGCCAAACCCTAACCATATAGTAAGTACATGTAATTAATTAATATTATTCAGTACTTAAATGTATAATTACAGTGTAAGAAGGACACCTTAAAATAAAGTGTTACTGCAGTTTTTATTGTCATTAATTGAGCACACAACACTATTTATAAATGCTTAATTACAATTTAAACAAGTTATTGAGGGCAAAATAGTATTTAATGATGACTGACCACTATCAAAATGTAAAGTTTTATTTACACATCTATACTAATTTGAACTTGAATTTTTTATATTAATGCCCATGTTATTTTATCTCATCTGTATGTGATTGCTGATCTGACTGACTGGCATGTATAGTACCAGTTGCATTTTCTAAACTCTTACTTGATTTTCCACAGGCGAGAAACAAGCCGCAACGCATGTCTCTTTGGACCAGGAGTTTGACCGGGATCTTTCCCAGCTGTGGAGGGAACTGGAGGAGCAGGTCGTCGCTGTGGCGAATAGAGGGACGGTGCCCAACACCTTCCAACCCTCCCAATGCTGTCTGAACAGTCAGACGGACAACCTCAGATACCCCCTCGCCGTAGTGGAGGGTACGTTTTCCCTTCTACAACACCTACTTTTTCAGCATTTTTGTTTGTGCTTTATATCTGGTCTTCCAATGTTTGATTTGAACACATCTATATTGCCTCGACTGCTCCATTGACACAAACTCTTGGTTTCTGTGGAGGTTTTGATGCACTTTAGGGTCTTCGTTATTGCGTTTGATGTCTTGCGGGGCTGCGTTTTTGGTTTGTTAGTGCATTTTTAATTGGACTGAGATGAATTATTCACCATTTGCTTTCCTCTTTATTTAATGAAATCTAAGAGAGAACTAGTGAAGCATAATGGCTTTACCTGTATTTGACCTGCCTCATCAGTGATGTGTATAGTGGTGCAAGTAAGACAAGTATTGATCATAGAAATGAATTAGTTATCATAATGGCCGAACATTCACCTGTTAACACCCCACAGCGAAGGTGGAAGAATAAAGAGGAACAGGAAGAACCTGCAAACACCCTTTAGTGTTGCTGCCGTGTTCCTACTTGTAATTATTCCTCATTAGCAAATATTTCAGCAGCATAGCACATCAAATAAAATGTACTGTTGCTCGACAAAATGATTTAAGAGTTTTTGTGTGGGATCAAGTACCTTTCTAATGATGCATAGTTATAGGCTGCTTGCATGCTAACTGGTAACCTTGTAGTTTTTCTGTAAAATTGTTGTTGTTTTTTGTATCGATACGTCAGGATTTATTGAGCCTTTTGTAGTTTTACTGTAGCAGCTCAACTGGTACATCCTCAGGTCTGAGTTATGTATTGTTCCTGTTTCTCATCGTTTGCTCACAGAGCCCATCATTGTGGAGGTGGTTTTCCGTAACCCCCTGAAGGTTCCTCTGGCTCTGTCGGCTCTGTCTCTGCTGTGGAAGTTTACTCTGAAAGACTTCTCTGCCCCTCAGGGCAGCACAGCCGGAGAAACCTTCACCAATGAGAAAGAGGCAGCATCTTTGAAAGAAGTGAGTCCGTTAATCGTCTCTCGGTTCATTGTGCCTGAGGCGTCCAGCTTTGAGTTTCTCATCAGTTTGATTAACCTCTGCGTTTGAATCTATTCCAGACCACGGCCCTCAATAACATCATTGATACGCAAGTCATTCCAGAGTTCACCATAAGTCCAGAGGAGACCAAAGTGGTTCGTGCACCTTTTTCCTCTTATCTCTCCTCTTCTAATTTCTCTTTTTCTCCATTGCTTTACCTGAAATGGCTTTGTTCTTGTCTCGCTTTCTCAGGCCCGTTTGAAGTTGCTTCCTCATAAGACAGGAGAGTTGCATGTTCTCGGGGTGGTGTACAATCTGGGCACTGGAGAAGTGGACGACAGTGAAGGTGTACCACAAACACTCATTCTTTGATATTTTGTAAACACTGAAATCAATAGTTAGAGTTATTTATCTGATGTAAGACTAACTGTAGATGTGATCTTTGTGCTGCAGGCTCGCAGGCCGGGGATCTGATGTGTGTTCGGGGACAGCAGAATCTGGAGATCCAGGGACCCCGACTCAATATGACCAAAGAAGAAAAGACTTCTGTCAGATATGGACCAGACCGCCGCCTGGACCCCATTATTACTCCACCTATGCCCTTACTGGAGGTGTGTTTGATTAAATCAAACTTTGATTTTAAGCTTTAATAAGCTACAGGACCTAAACTGGTCCTGAGAGCAGATCTAGTATAAAAACACTCGTCACAGTTAAATCGAAACTATTTAATGATTTACAGTGCTCATATTGCACTGCAAGGCCTGAGTGATGTATTCAGTATTCACAATATATTCAGATTGATTTTAGTTGGGATATATAAAATTATGCTATATTGTGAATATTGCAGTGATTTAAATAATTTATATTTAAATAATTTATTAGCAAAAATCAAGTAAGAGCAAGTTCAGTTTATTTATTTTTTTGAATCTGTTAAAAAATTCTGTATCATTTGAAAAAATAGTATATCTAAACATGAAAGTTTACTGAAAATGTATCACCCTCAGGCCATCCAAGATGTAGGTAAGTTTGTTTCTTCGTCGCAACACGTTTGGAGAAATTTAGCATTATATCACTTGCTCACCAATGGATCCTCTGCAGTGAATGGGTGCCGTCAGAATGAGAGTCCAAACAGCTGCTAAAAACATCACAATAATCCACACCACTCCAGTACATCAGTTAACGTCTTGTAAAGTGAAAATCAAATCCGTCATTTTTTTCAAACCATTGCTTCTGGATAAAATACGTTTATAATTCATTTGAATCAGGAGAGAAATATGCACAGATCAAGCACTGTTTACAAGCAAAAACAGCTCTAAACTAATATGTTGGTGGATTTTGATGTGCGAGGACAACAGAGGATGGATTTTTTCACTGGAGGAAGTGTTAATATGGATTATGGGTTCATATTTTGGCCAGAAGCAACAGTTTAAAGTTAAGTACTTAAGTCTTGATGGATTTGTTTATTACAAACACACAGATTTTCACTTCACAAGTTGATGGACTGGATTATTTGTGTATTATTGTGATGTTTTTATCAGCTGTTTGGACTCCCATTGTGACGGGGCACATTCACTGCAGAGGATCCATTTGTGAGCATGTCATGTAATGCTAAATTTCACCAAATCTGTTTCAATGAAAAGACAAACCCATCTACATCTAAATCAACCATTCAGTGGTTTATTTGACACAAAAATGTTGGCATTATAATGAAGATTTGTCCACTAGTTGAAGTCCCAAAAGTAAATCTGTTTACAGAAAGATCACAAAAGAGTGGTCAAGCTGGCAAAAATCATATGTTCCAATGCCTCTGGGATTCAGGGTGCCCACGTTTTTATCAGTAGTTTTAAGTTACCAGTCTACATTGATGGCTTCTGAGGAAGTACTAGTTGGTGGATTTAAGTTTTTATTTCAAGCCATTGAATGTCTTTTTAAAAAGATGGTGAACAAAGTCATCAAGGACGTTCAGCTTTGTGCTTTAGTTATGTCTGTGAAATAATCAGTAATTATTGATTTTGGCTGACTGAAAGACTTTTATTGAGTGGTCTTATGTGAATAAGTTCGCACTTTGCACTCGATTCTTGTTATATTGTCAGTTTCATATTGACCTTTCTCTAATTGCAACAAAAATTGTTAATTATGGTTTTTACTGTGATTAACTGTGGCTTTGCTCTCAGTTTAACCCTTTCAGGCCCAGACACAATTCTTTTCAAACATTTGTGACCATGGACCACAAAACCAGTCATAAGGGTCAATTTTTCGAAATTGAGATTTATACATCATCTGAAAGCTGAATAAATAAGCTTTCCATTGATGAATGGTTTGTTAGGATCGGACAATATTTGGCCGAGATACAGCTATTTGAAAATCTGGAATCTGAGGGTGCAAAAAAATCAAAATATTGAGAAAATCGCCTTTAAAGTTGTCCAAATGAAGTTCTTAGCAATGCAAATTACTAATCAAAAATTAAGTTTTGATATATTTACAGTAGGAAATTTACAAAATATCTTCATGGAACATGATCTTTACTTAATGTCCTAATGATTTTTGACCCATACAATGTATTTTTGGCTATTGCTACAAATATACCCCAGCGACTTAAGACTGGTTTTGTGGTCCAGGGTCACATTTGATTTTCTTGGCTTGAATAAGTCAAAAACCTAAAAATCAATGCATTCCAGTATATATATACATTCCAGTCATCTGAGAGTGTTTTTTTTTTTTATTCTGCTAACATCTTTGAAAAGTTTTTAACAATGTCAGTCCAGAATCACTGCAAGATCAATTTTTAATAAAGACTCTAAGACATTTATTTTTTATTTTATTTTATTATTTTAATAATAATTTTTTCTTCCTGTATATGGCAGGGTTAAGTGGCGATTCTTTGCAAGAATAAGCGACGTGGACCAGACTTTATATCAATAGTCAAACCTCTGTTAGATAAACCATGTAATTACTGCTTGTCTTTCCTTTTTCTGCCCAGGTGTTTTTCATTAACTTCCCCACTGGTTTATTGTGTGGTGAGATCCGAAAAGCATGGGTGGAGTTTGTGAATGTGAGTGCAGTCCCTCTCACTGGTCTTCGGGTGGCATCCACACACCCAGAGTTCTTCACGTTCGGGAGTGCTGCCTCTGACCTCACCCCAGTGACCCCCACAGCAGCAGAGCACTGCTCTGCATACAAGACTGTGGCCATGCCCCCATCAGTGGCGACCGTGTCTCTCGTGTCTCCAGCAGTGTTCGGGGTCACCAGCAGTGACCGGCCGGTGGTGGCGGAGATTCCCTTATCACGAGGTGTGTTGGGACCTGGGGAGGCGTTACAGATCCCATTATGGCTCAGGGGGCCTGACCGCGAGGGGGTCCATGAAATCAACTTCCTCTTTTACTATGAAAGTACAGAGAAGACCGCCAAACTCAGGTACATAGCCGTGTATGCTTTATTTAAACTAATAATGGACAATACCAAGAACTGAGCAGGGTTTGTTTAAGCTGGTTTTTCTCAGGCCAGTGTAGCTTCTTTGGGTGTATATATTGTGAACATATTGCTGGACTGTCATTAATTCATTAAGTGCACTTGTATATATGGGTTCATTTTGCATTTTAGGAAAGTAAACGCAACTAAGTCTTCACATGGTAGTAGTAGCAGCCTATTGTTTAAAGGTATGCACTGCTTCATGTTTAGTACCGGAAATGCATTTTTATTATTATCTTTAAAATGATTTTTTTCCACTAAAACTTAAGTACACTTTTTATACAATTTTTAAGTACAATTAAGTACACTTGTAAATACAAGTATATTGAATATGCAATATTTATATAGCAAAGAAGTATTGATTTATGTGTTTGGCAATATTAATAAAGGTTATATTTAAGTGTCCGATAACAAAATTTTAGGGCTGTCAATCGATTAAAATATTTAATTGCGATTAATCGCATGATTGTCATGAGTTAACTCGTGATTAATCGCAACTTAATCGCACATTTTTATCTGTTCTAAATGTACCTTAAATTAATACTTTTCAAGTTTTTAAAACTCTAATCAACATGGGCATGGACAAATATGGATGCTTCATGCAAATGTATATTTATTATTAGTGAAACCATATTCAACATAGAGCATGAAGACTAGACATGTTTCAAAGGTCATAAATGTTTTTCAAATAACTTGTTCATGTCTATGAGACATATGAAAAAAAGAACATAGAAATACCAGGTTCTCATTGCTTCTCTTTCTTTGCACTGAGCAATTTACTTACACAAACCTGTTTATTTGCTGGACAGGGCAGCTGACTTCTTCTGAACATGCAAAATGTACATTTATTATTTAATATTACATTTGTTTGCTTCTCTGTGCCCACATAATATAATTTGATGCAGCCAAATTCTCAATAAAACTGTTTTCATTGTTATATTTTACTGTTTCTGTTGTCAGACAACCGAATAAATATGAAATAGTGACTGAAACACGACCCATTACATAAGCAGCTCTCCCTTCCAAGATGTTAATCTGCACAAAAATCCTGATTTATAATGGAGCCACCATCTGATAAAATCAAATACACATAAGATAAAGACAGTAGCTGTGTTGTGATTTGAGCTATACTTGCATGTAAAATTAGAGAAGCAACATAATATCTGGTTTAACTAAAAGCGCTGCTCATAGCCACTCGCTGAACAGAGCAGACGCAAAACCTCGTGCTCGCGTGGCATTACCGGCAAGTCTCCGAAACTAAATAAAGTTTGCCCAATTATATGTTATGTATTGTTGCTAGGCGCTTTTTTTGAAAAAAAAGTCTCTGAATCTAGCGACAAAGTCACTAAGTTGGCAACACTGTGCATCTCCATTTCTCCAACTACGGGCTAGGCTACGGGTCAAACAGAAAATGTGCGCTGCGTTAGTCGCGCGTTAATAAAATTAGTGCCGTTTAAGTGAATTTGTGTTAACGCGTTACTTTTGACAGCTACAAATTTTTAAATGAATAAATAAATATATATATTTTTTAAATCATTAGACTACAACAATATAAACATACGTATTATGAATATTTTAACTACCAACATTTTTTAAAAATATTTTTAATGTCATTGTTAAACAATACAAAAGCTATTACTAATAATGTTATAAATAATAATTAATAACTGTAATAATAGTATTAACAACAGCAATAATAATAATGTTAATATAAGTAAAAACTTTTATGTACTTATACTTTTAAGTATAGTGTATATATTATATAGTAATAATACTGTTATAAATAACAATGGTAAAAAGTTAATAAATTAATGTCACTGTCAATACAAACATTGATGTTGTTATTATTAGTAACACTAATAATGTAGTTAGAATATTAATACTAAAAATAGTAGTATTGGTTACAATTAAATTTTGATTTTTTGCAGTTACATTTAAAATTACATTGTATGAGACCCACCAAACACTTAACTGATTAAATGGAAATTTGAAAATATTAGTACGAAATATTGCTTCCTGTGTCTTCTCGACTGTACTATCTAATAAAAGCAAAATCTCCAAAATATAACTTATTCTTTATATAGAGTGTTAAAGATATTTGAATTTCCTTTCATTGGCTACTGCTGATGCTGAGCAGTTGTGGTTTTGCGCTGTTAAGTGTCTGATAATCAAACATAAGCGTATGCATTTTCATTTGGAAATTTGCTGTCTGACATTTAAAGAGGACTAATTGGCCTTTAACATCATTTAGAGTTTGAAAATTACCACACGACTTCCAGTGACTCATCTTGGCTTTCTCTGAAACTTTTAGTCATAGGGTCCTTCGACACACGGCTTTCATCTGCGCAAGCCGCTCTCTCAGCGTCAGAGCCACGGCCAGCCGCAGCAACACACTGCACGGCAGAGAGAGAGAGACCGAAGAACGGCAGGAGGGAGAGGAGAAGAACGGCAGCATGTTAGTCTTTGTGGACGTGGAGAACATTAACATAGTGAGCTCTTTCCCACACATGGACTGCTCAGTATTTCACGTTAATACTTTCTCTTCTTGCACTTCATGAAACGTGTGAACACTGTGGCATTAGGGATGCACAGATGTGAAATTCTCTACTAATTTATGTAAATAAATTAAAAATAAAGAGCTAAATTTAATCCTTTTGCTTGCTAAAAGTGAATTAAGGAAACATTTTAACATGCAGTATGAAAAATGAATTTTCATCTTGAGATTTACTAAAGATTACATTTAACAGTGTTATAAAATTATTATTAGTGGGTTTTTTTTAAAGTTTAACTTCAAGTGAGCGTTAGATTACAGCAAAGTTAATCTGCATTTTAAAACAGGGTAAATAAGCATGTACAATTAAATATTTAATACCTGCTGTTATCAATTTTAAAAAGTCTAATATTGACCAATAACCTATTTTTAAGCATTTTAACATGCACTGTTAATTGCCCTTATTATCAGAGTCGAGTGAAGCATTGAATATATATATATATATATATATATATATATATATATTTTATTTTAAAAATAATAATAAATGAATAAAATAATACATTTCTATCTCTTCTCTCTCTCTCTATCAGAGTGAAGCAGGTGTTCGTGAGTTCCACATAGTTCAGGTGTCCAGCAGCAGTCGGCAGTGGAGGCTGCACAAGTGCATCAACCCTGTGGGAGATAAAGGTATGAATCCTCCAGTATGCTCTGGTTACATGCACTTAGTCTCTTAGCACACACTTTCATTCGTCTTGCAGCCACCTGAGGTTAAGCGTTTTGCTCCACATTGCTTGGTAGTCTGTGAATCGCTCCTTTATTTGGTTCCAAGCCAGTGTGCCAGAGTTTTTTCTTCCATCCAACACAAAGCGAGATGCATAGCAAAATATCCAAAATTCATAATGGTGGTCTATCATAAATGACTTCCATTTTTTCCTCTTGGCTCGTCTTGTGCTCAGAATAAAATCAATATCTCGATTCTTCTCCTTTGCTCTTATCAAGTGTTTCTTATCAAACAGTCGTCTTAGGTAGAGAAGCACATTCTTAAAATATAAAGGCAGCTATATATTTGCATGTTTTAAAATAAAAACATTTATACTGTGTAAAAAAAAAAATGCTTAGTGCAATATACTGTAAAGACAACAAAATTATATTTTTTCCCAAAATTAAATTATTAGCATTTATATTGACAACATGGAACGTTTTTAAATGTTATCAGAAAAACATTTTGGATTTGTTTAAATTAACTTTTTGTAAGGTAATGGTGAAACTTTTTTCACAAAAATATATGCAGATTTGTTTTTTTTTGTTTTTTTTTTCTGTTAAAATTAGTGCTGCCCACAAAATAATTGCCATTAATCTCATGATTTCCAACCCGTCTTTAGAGAATAAACTGTATAAAATAGAAATAACTGGTGATAAATAAGTAAATACTTGGTAACTTTTTTTTACTTTTATGTGCCTTTATGTGTAATGCATTATAAAGGCATTAAAGATGTAGGTTGTAATGCATTATATAATACGTGAAAGTTTGTCTGTCATGTATTTTAATGCATTATACTTTCTAAAGGTGTAACAATGAATAGGTAAGTATTATAATGTGTTGTAACTGTGGTTACAATTATTCATGAAATCATGCAATGCATTATAAAGTATATAATTAATGTATTACAACTATTTTTTTATAATGCATCATATTTAAAGGCTTTAAGTGAAGTATTACAAAATATTTCTATAATATTTTAGATGCGCGTTTACCTATTACAGCCCTAATTTATCTAGTAATTTTTAATCTATAGCAATAATTTATTTTTGTAGTTCTTATAAGATCTTGTTTAGTATTTTTCTTATACATTATAAATGGCTGAAGGGGGTCTCTAGCAAGGGATTCATCATGTTTGGGAGTTCTTGGCCTAAATAAATTTGAAAGTCCCAGCTGCAGACAACCCACAGACTAGTCCGTTTTTTAAATATTTAGTTTTGCACATCTGTAGTTCCTTTGAAACATCACACAGATCTGTGTAAAGCACAATCTGCCTACATAAATCTATATGCACCTCCAGCACTGTGAATATTGATGCAGAGGAACTTGATTGCATGTCAGCAGGCCAAGCAGAGTATCAAAAGAAGCTGGGAGCGGGTGCAGACACACAGTGATACGTTCCATGACCTGCAGCCTTTAAATGGCCTATTGAAAGTGTTGTGTTGAGTCATCTGTCCGGCTGATACCTTAAGAGCGAGAAACGCACGCTCATACACACTCTGCAGAGAGTGATGCAGCTGCTCTGAAATGCCGAGATGAAATTAGGTCACTTTGAAATTGTGCTGAGTGTGTGAAACATGCATGCACACGCATTTTAGCGGCGTACTAAATTGAAAATTGAATCCCGTGTATGCGTTCATCCTGTACCGCCAGCTTGGATGAGGCGAATACATTTAATGTGAAAATATGTGAACAAGAACTTGTGGATTCAAAACCATGCATATTTAACTGAGCACAGCTAGGGTTGCAAAGAGGTGGAAAATTTCTAAATTTCTGGAAAGTTTCCAAAAATCCCTGGAAGATTCCAAAAAATCCTGAAAAGTTTCCAAAATTTCTGTAATGTTTTCCAAATTTACTGGAAATTTTCCACCTATTTCCTACCCTAAGCACAACACTTCCAAAGCTAAATTGGTGTTTGTTAAGCGTGTGAACTTTGGTGTGTAAAATCAATCTTCTGTTTCACACAGCAGCTCGGCGGATGGTGTTTAGTAGCATTTATGCCTGCAAAGTTCTTTAATTCCATACTTTGAATTAATTTATTGGTCTGAAGGAACAGAGTGACTTTAATCTGAGGAGATGATGAGGCATGGACCTACAGCTACAAATAAATGAAGAATACGGTCTTGTTGTTAGTCTTTGAATACTTTTCATTTTGAAAGAAAATTTTTCTGCTAAACTTTTGGCTCTAGCCAACCATGTTAGAATCCAAGGGTTGAGACATGAAAGGACACAGGTTTCAAGTGGGATTGAAAGATCTTTAGTTCTGAGGATTTAATCTTAAAGTTTGATCTGTTGATCTCAGTGGCTTCATACTTTTGTTTGTTTCTCACACTTAAAGGGACAGTTCACCCAAAAATGAAAATTCTGTCATCATTTGCTCACTTTCATGTTGTTCCAAAACCATAAGACTTCTGTTGATCTTGGAAACACAAATGAAAATATTTTACATGAAACTTGAAAGATTTCTGTCCCTCCTTTGAAAGTCCATTCCACCAAAACTTTGATGCTTCAGAAAGTTTATAAGGACACTGTGAATGTAATCCGTATGAATAGAGCGGTTTAATCCCAAATCTGCTGAAGAGAAATAATCTCTTCATGGGATGAACTGATTCAGTTTAGGCTTTTATTCACATGATCAATGACCATAAATAGAGAACATCAAATATCATAAACAGAGGCTCAAATGTGCTTATTTGATACTAGAGAACCAATGATTTTGAGATATTAAAAATATGAATATGAACAAAAGTCATATGGGTTTGGAATGACATGACTGTGAATAAATGATGACAGAATATATATATATATATATATATATTTTTAAAAATATTTGTGTATTTTATATATTTTAGAATATTTTATATTTTTTCCGTGAACATCTTCACCCTAATGCTGTTTCAATTCCATATGACTTTCTTCCATAGAGCAAAAAAAAAAAAGTATCATTAACTCCTCAAAGCTCATTAACACTTCCGCATATTCACAATTAGTGCATCACGGTTACAACAGAAGTCACGTAACATCGGTTAATGGAAACTGCGTCAATTTGCTACAGGTTTTGTTATCGACATTCAATTGCGCAAATCTGTAATGGAAACCTGGCTAGTGACATCAAACTTGTTGTGACAAATCTTGTCATTTTGAATATGCATAAGCGCAAATGAGATTTGACAGCTGCGACAAATGATTTCTATTAATAATTACTTTTTGGTCTGTTACGTACACAAAACTATCAGTGGCATGTTAAAGTAAGTGCAATTATGACTTGAGTTCACATAAAGGTACGTTCAAAAATGCTGAGGCTAATTAAAACTAAACCTTTGAAGCAATAATAAAGAAACAGAGTAAAATATGGAGCAAGGATAGCAAAACGCACTTTAAAATTCTGATTTAGCTTTGCAGAGTTAATTAACTGGCCTTGACATCTGAACTGTTTTTGTGTATTTGAGTCTCTGATGTTGGAGCACCAAAAAGAAAGATTTTCTGAGAAGTGGATGAAGACTCATCATCTTTCTTGTTTTTGCCTTCATTTCCTGTTGTGTTTGCAGACTCTAAGCTGGCCAGCAGGGAGAGGGGGAAGCTGTGCTTCAAAGCCACCAGATGCAGAACAGAGGAAGGTGGGGCATCCAGTCCATACACACGTACACAAACCATCATGTATTCCATGTATTTTTATGCAACATTTGCACTATTGCGTAAATGCTGTCTGGAAAGACCAAGATGTGAATCAAATTTCCAAAATGCACATGTTGAGGTGTGCAATTTTCTTAGCAAATCGAATAGATTCCTAGATCTGACATTGCCTCCGCAATCACAGCTACTCATGGCCAATGAAATCGCAGCAAACTCTGGTTAACATACTGATGTTTGAACATACTGACATTTTTTTCCCTTATTGCCTCAGCTACCTCAGATGCAGCAGAAAAATACACCTTTGCTGACCTTAACCTTGGCAACGAACAAGTAAGAATGCCCTTTTGTTCTAACTGCTAGTTCAGATCGATGCTGAGAATTAAGAATCACTGACTATCGTCTTCATTCAGCTTCTCAACAGTCCTCATTGTGTTTCACTCTCTTTGTCTTTTTCTCTTTCATTAGATTGTCAGCTCTACCACTCCATGTGCTGATTTTTTCTTCCGGAGGGGTCTGCCCTCTGAACCCAGGAGAGGGGGCGTTTCTACAGGCGGTGCTAGTCAAATGCGAAGACAGAGCCTCACGCCACAGAGCGGCACTGATGACGGTGTGACAGATATTGTCAAAAAATGCAGTGAAATAGAGCTCGACATCATCATCCTCTGGAAGGTACCCTGATGAAATGTTTAAACATATGTTTTGACTCAAGGAGAGTGAATCTTTTTGATTCATGGAGATGATTATATATTATTATATATGATTATATATTTTAATTTTTTTTTTTTTTTTAATGTTGGATATTTTATATAATTTTTTGGGGGGGGGCGGGGGGGCGGGGGGGGAGAAATACAAAGTAATTGTATTTCTTTATTTTTGACAATTAATTTTTAGGACTGTCAGAGTTAACGCGTTAATGTAGTAAATATGTTTTTGATGGGCAGATGTGAGTCTTATATACACTATATTGCCAAAAGTATTGGGTCGCCCCCTTCTAATGAACAGGTTTGACTACTTTAGTAATTTCTATGAGTACAAATCTTAATGTTAAAGCATATAATATTCTAGGGAATTGTGTGCTTCTAATATTATAGCAACAGTTTGGACAGGACCCTTTTCTATTCTAACATGACAATGCCTCTGTGTATAAGGCAAGGTTCAAAAAGAAAATGATTGATTCAGTCAGTGTGGAAGAACTTGACTGCTCTGCATAAAACCAAGTCCTAATCCCAGTTTAACACCTCTGGTGTGACTGTAAATGCAGACCTTGAGCCAAAAACTCATCACCAAACACCAGTGACTTGTACATATGGGTACAGTCATTTTAGACACAACTGTTGCAACAGAGATGGAAATACAATTTTTAAATACATGAATTATGTTCCCATCGTTGTTGCCACAGATTTGGAAGTGCATTTTTCTGTTCTAAAGAAGGGGGTGTCCCAATACTTTTGTCTATATAGTGTATGTACAAGTCATTGGTGTTTGGTGATGAGTTTAAGGATAAGTGTTTTAATTTCTTTCTGTTTTGTAAGGACTGTTCAGAAATCATGAGTAATGATTGTTTTAATCTGTTTAGAGAACTATTTTTAAGAGTAAGAAATAGTCAAAATGTGCATATAGTTCTTTATTCCTCCAGTAGTGGATAGAAAAAGAAATTATTGACAACATTCATTAGTAACTGCATCACTAGTGTACTTAAAATTAGGTTATAAAACACTTTAACTATTCAACTGGCTCCCAGGTAATTTATGTTTAAGATCCCTGATTTAAACCTTATAATAGAAGGTGATTTCTAAAAGCATTACCAGACAACTGGTCACTAACTATTTGTTCACCAAACTTATTGGTTTAAGCATTTGGCACTTAACAACTGTTAATTTTGGATGAATTCACCACAAATCAGCATCATGGAAATGTATTAATTAATGAATGCTGGCATTACTGATGCTTTAAGATTTAAGGATGAATGTCATTGTATTAATCATATAATGTGCCATTTCAGGCATATGTTGTGGAGGACAACAAACAGCTGATTTTAGAGGGGCAGCTTCACGTTGCACTGCAAACCATTGGCAAAGAGGCCTGCTCACTCTCACAGAAAGAGGTACTACACTATCTCACAATGACTCTCTCTTGCTATTCAGCTCTTTTCATGTAGGTGCTTTACAAACGTGCATAAATGCAGTGTCATTCTATAAAGAATATAGAGTCACTTCCTTTAGTGCAAGAGACCACTGTATCTTTTCAATGAGACTTTGTAAGTATACTTAAGCAAATAATATTTTGTGTGGGAATGTTTTGAAGTGTCAGTTCTTGATAGACCATGATGTCTTCATCTTAATACACTCAGGTTAAGCACGCAGTTGGCTGAACTAAGTGGTAGTCTTTTTTTTTTTTTTTTTTTTTTTATTTATGTTGCTTTCTTTTGCCTGGATCATTCAGTGTGTCAGTAAAAGAACCCTCATGGGGAAAAGCCTGAACTCAAATAACAATCCTCTGAACAGAAGCTTTAACCTTAATATGCAAATGTTGGTCAAAAATGACCTGGCCATCTAATTTTTGGCCTGCAATTTTAATGTGTGTCTTGTCATCTGACACGACAAAAAATATGCCTTACTCAACATGCAGTAGTCAAACACGCTCGATAGCGTGGAAATTAATTTTAGTGAATTAATTCATCACCGACTGGCTGTGGCAGATGGTTAACTCAAGCATTGATAACGCACTTGAGCACTGAACTAAAACACTGAAATGCCCACTAAAGGCATGCCTTTTCAGGCATTCTTTTCTGATTAAGTAAATCAGAGATCAGACCAGCATATGGAAAAGAGGTCAAAATTATTTAAATTCAGGGCTGTGTTTATCTCTCACTGTAGCTCAAATATTGGACATCTGTTGACACTCTCGCCGCAAGTCGCTTTTATGCATGTCAGAGCCTTGATGCTTTTGTAGGGCATGGGTGGTTATAAAGACACTTTGAAGAAAATGAGAAAAGAAATAATTTCAGTCTCCTGACCTTGCTAAGTGGGGAAAGGTGTAGGTGTCCTCTGACTTTAATTTTTAAGAAAGGTGAAGGTTGGAAGGAATGATTATTTGGTGCTCACTGCTCAAGGATGAATAAAATGGAGGAGATGGACCTTGAAACTCGTTGTGTGTGATTTCATTGGAGACCTGGATACTTGTGGAGGCCAAAAATGTAGTACACTACATTGACGTAAACAATCAAAAAAAAAAATGAATTGCTCTCCAAGGATTTCTTTTGTCATTGGACAAAAAACGTCTATAATGTTTTACATTTGTAATGTTCAGTGTGTGGTCACATGCTTCTATTATACAAGACTGATATTGCAGCGTTTTACAGGGATAATTCACCCAAAAATGAAAATTGTCATCATTTACTCAGCCTCATTTCTTTCCAAACCTGTATGGCTTTCATTCATCTTTGAAACCCAAATGAAGCTACTTTATTTAAACTTGAGAGATTTCTGTCCTTCCATTGAAAAGTCCAAATAAACAAAACTTTGATGCATCAAAAAGTTCATAAAGAATTCGTAAAACTAATCCATATGAATAAAGTGGTTTAATCCATATCTTCTGAAGAGACGGACATTATTACTTGATGCACGAGAACCAAACAGGTTTGTTAGTTCGTTTCAGCTTACCATATTTGATGAGCTCTACAGTATGTATGCACGTTTATCAATGTTTGTATGCGAGTAAATATCTAAACTAAATTGGTTCATCATACAAAGTGATCAAGTCTCTTCAGAAGTTTTGGATTAATATGGATTACTTTTACGATCTCTTGAACTGTATGAAGTGTCATTTTTGGTGGAAAGAACCTTAAATGGAAGGTCAGAAATCTATCAGGTTTCATCAAAAATATCTTCATTTGTGTTTTGGGTCTTAAGGGTTTGGAACGACTTGAGGGTGAGTAATTAAAGACTTCATTTTCTTTTTTGGATGAACTACCCCTTTAATATGCTTATGTTCCTTGCAGAAACTCTGTGACATTGAATGAACATTTGGTGGGTTGTAACACTTTCTCAGGGGTCTCAGAGCGGTTCACTGGAATATGTGAGTCCTACAGACAAGCCCATACCCCTCTAAGTCAAACCGAACTCGAGAGAGCCCATCACAGATGGACTTTTTTGGCCGTTGCATCTTGTCTTTTTTTAGCATCTGGCACCTTGTTTATCCCTTTCTGTTTCTCACTTTAGGATAGTCAGTTTGCTTTGTGAGGTGTCTGGCCTCGAATAAAAGCTAAATACACAATCCTCTGTGCTGGCTCTCGCTCAGGTCTTCCTCTCATAATTCGACTTTCTGTTTTCTCCATCTGAAATGGAGTGCAAGAGCAATGTGACTTTGAGAGCATTATAAGTGAGTCCTGCTCTTTATGAAGATGGATGTATCCTAAGGGGCTTTAAACGGTCAGAGAGCCAGACAGCAGAGACTCTGACCTTCATGAGTGTCTCTGTTTGGATCTGTGTGTTGCCTTCCCAAATTAAAGGTTCCTCTGTTTGAATATGTAGATTAATATTCAGATGTTTAATGTGTTTACTTGTGATGTGTTTACTGCGTGGAATAATCTTGCCTGTTGTAAGTCTATAATGGTGCAAATAAGCAGCAGAAAAAGCAGGACTGTGTGGGAGTGTGTATGTGTGTTTCACAAGTATTTAATATATGGTATTAGCAAGGTGAAGGAATCGATGCGTTCTGTGTGGGTGTTTTGTACAAAGTGACAGCTCTGTGCTGATTTGAGGACTACACTTCGAAAAGTGTGCGTGCGCATGCATGGATGTTAGTGTAGCAGATGCCAAGTATGACATTGTGCGTTAATATAGCGATTAATTTAGAAATTACTGTTCTGTCATCATTTGCTCACCTTCATGTCATTCCAAACCCACACTGCTGTTTAAAAGTTTGGGATCACTAAGATTATTTTTGAAGAAATTAAAACTTTTATTCAACAAGGATGCATTTAACTGATCAGACATGACCGTTAAGTCATATATAATCTTACAAAAGTTTTTGATATCAAGTAAATACTGTTCCTTTGAACTTCACTTTCACTTTCTATTCATCAGAGAATCTTCTAGGGGAAAAAAAAACATCATGGTTTCCAAACAAAAATAATAATGATCAAAAATGTTTCTTGAGCAGCAAATCAGCATATTAGAATGATTTCTGAAGAATCATGTGACACTGAAGAAGACTGCGGTAATAGCTAATTCAGCTTTATCATCACAGGAAATTAAAATTAAATTAAAAAAAAACGTTAAAATAGAAAGCAGTTTAAAATTATAATAATATATCATAATATTGCTGTTTTGTTGTGTTTTTTTTTTTTGATCAAATAAATGTAGCCTTGGGGGAGCATAAGAGATGTCCTTCAAAAATTCTCAACTCAACCTCAACTTCAAACATTTGAACGGATATGACTTTTCTTATCCTAATCGTTATTCAAATAAGTGACACTAAATATTGGTTCACATGTGTCTTTTTACCAAATATAACATGCTGAGTTTGAATACATGGAAGTGCAGATGTACTTTGAGAGTTATGGCACAGCGCAAGATTATGAAAGATTTTAGTATGTTAGGGTTACCAAATCTAAATAGTTATTTTATATTAATAAATGTTATTTATTTTTGTGATGACAGTGCTGAATGCATTATTATATGAATCATACAACGAACAAACAGTTTAAAATATATTACGATTAAAACAGTTAAACAGTTATTTGAAATTGTTGATTTACTGTATTTTTGATCAAATACATGCAGCTTGAATGTATGATATCAAAAACTAAAATTAATTTAAAAATGTTATTTTATTGTAGTTAATTTTCGGACTCATTTTAGTTTAGTTTTCACTAGTTACGGTAGTTTTTATTTTTATTTCTGTTAATAAAAATGTTTAGTTTTAGCTTGGACATACTTAAAGGGTTAGTTCACCCCAAAATTAAAATTCTGTCATTAATTACTCACCCTCATGTCGTTCCAAACCCGTAAGACGTTCATTTATCTTCGAAACACAAATTAAGATATTTTTGATGAAATATGAGAGCTCTCTGACCCTCAATAGAGAGCAACACAACTGTAATGTTCCCAGGGTCAGAAACGAAGTAAGGACATCGGTAAAACTGTCCATGTGACATCAGTGGCTCAACTTCAGTTTTGCGACGCTACGTGAATACTTTTTGAGCGCAAAGAAAACAAAAATAACAAATTTATTCAACAATTCTTCTCCCCTGAGTTACGTCTTCCACCATTTTGGAGAGTATCATTACGTCGATTACGCTCCTGGGTACTGGGTTCATTTTGGGGTGAACTAACTCTTTAAAAAAATGTCATATAGGGGTTTGAAACAACATGAGTGTTGGATTTTTAAAGGAAATGTTTAAAATTCTGTCAGTGTCCAAATTGTCTCTTATTTGGTTTCCAAATGTTCCTTCTCCATTTTAACTTCTCATTCATTCACTTGTTCATTTTCTCTGTAATCCATTCATTTTTTTTTCCTCCGTTTCCCTCCTGCTGTTGGGCCTGATTCCATCCAGTCTGAAATCTCTCTCTGCACGCCGTTGCATAGCAACACTCATTCATGGCAGAGGAAGTCCCTCACGTGAGGGAATGGCGTCACACGTTGATCTCAAAGTCTTTTTATAGAAACCCTCACGTGAGCTTGTGCTTTTCTCCCTTTTGCGTTCATCCTGTCTCATCCACCCATTTCCAGTCTCAGCCACGCACGCACTTTAAACCAAATGAAAAGCTTTCCTTAACAAAGCAATTTCCTCTGCTGGAGCAGTTCCCTTAAGCTTTCAGAATGAATTAAATTTATGCTTTTTGTCAATTAGGAAACTCAGGAAATGGTGCTCCTGAAGTTCAAGCCTGACGTTCCTCCCCCTGTAAGCAAGCCCTCACTGGAACAGCTTTCCCACCTCATAAAGACCTGTCTCCACTACCCAGAGTCTTATGATCATCCCTTCCCACAAAAGAGGTAAAGTGCACACAAACAAACACTTTTGAAAAGCTCAAAGAGACCTGAATCGGTTAGCCGAAATCCACTGACTGTGTTTCCGAGGTGATAAGACTCGCATAGATGCACACTAATGTTCTCATGCCCAGTGACGCCCACAGGAGCGCTTGTCTGGCCTAGTTCTGCAGTGGTGCACGAAACGTAGGTGTGTCCGTGTGAAAGATGGAGATAAACTGGACCGGGTCGAGCTGATGCGCACTCCAAGCGCTCAGTCATCACTCATAGCCTTGGGTTCGTGTGAATGTACTCTCAGAAATTTGTGTGTTCTGTGAGGAACAAAGGCTGGCAACAGCTAGAAAACTCACTGAAATGCGAAACACATTGGATGAATCGCTGTTCAAAGAGCCCACAAGCAACAATAACAAACCCCTTTAAAGTCGTCATGAAATAGAAATTCTCCCTATTTTCGAAATCCATCTTATTGATCTTATTGCAAAAGATTCATCCATGCGTTTCATTTTTTGACCTAGTAATGTTTAATCCAAATGTCATAACTGGATCAATCTGTTTTCACAGGAAGATGTATGCCACACTTTTCCAATCATTTATTCAGCTTAAGCTTCACTCCTTTCTTACAGTGAACCTCAAGCTCGGATCTGCCTCCATCCAATCAACAACCGACAGATACAACCAAGCACCTCCCTACATTTTTTACATTTTGCAAAAGATCTTCCATTACTTGTTACATTGCAACTTTAAACACTACCTGCGTTTCCATTACCCTTCAAATTGCAAAAATTGAAATTGCGAATTGAAAATATGCACAATGAAAACGTCAATTTTGCAAAAAAAATTGCAAAAAATTTTTACGCTCGCATGATTTTTTCAAGTAGGGCTCGCTGCAGTCCACAAGATCCAGGGGATGTGGTTGGAGCCACATCTAGGGGGTGGAGATTGGTAGGTTTAGGGGTGGGTTTAGGGATTAGGGGGTGGAGATGGGTAGATTTAGGTATATGTAAGGTGGGAGGAATTGGATCTGGATCCAACCATGCCCCCTGGATTTTGTAGGCTGCAGCGAGACGCTCCTCTTTTTTTTTTTTTTTTTTTTTTTAGGCAATTTGAAAAAGGAATATTTTGCAATACTGCAATGGAAACGCATTTTTTCGCATTTACAGGTCACCTGGTGTACATAAGTCACTTGATCATTCTTTAATGTACTGTAAACTCTAAAAAACACCTTATATGTGGCCGCTCTCAAGTACAAGGGGCTTTCCTTGTCATTAATGCTTGGAGAACCCCCTATTTGCACTGCACATGTCTGTTGCGTGTTATGGCTCCGACACAAACACCAGAGCTGATCACATCCACTCTAGTCAATGCTTGTGTTTAAACCAGCTGCGTCGCGGCACGTTTCAGAAGCATCCAAGAAGTGGCTCTCAGCGCTGCTTCGCTAAAGATACATGCAGTGACTCATCGCGAGAGGGAAAAATTACATTTTTAGTTAGTGGCTCACGATAGCTCTCAGCGCTGCTTCGCTAAAGATACATGCAGTGACTCATCGCGAGAGGGAAAAATTACATTTTAGTTAGTTAATGGAAATGTTGTCACTTCGCAATAGTTTTTTTTAACAACGTTTAAAAATATCACAAAAGTTTGGTGCAGATCTGTAATGGAAAATTAGCTACTTATGCAAGAAATCAGCATTTACTAAGAAAAGAAAAAAATGAGGACATAAAGGTCTAGTTAACAGGCCATTTAAGGAATGCCATCATAAGTGACCCTAACAAACTGTCCTAATCAGATTTGACAAACTGTTACGTGCTAAAATTTCTTGTCTGTTGTGTTTTTATCCTAACTGAACACTAGCTAAAAAAAAAAAGTAAAAATAAAATTTAAGCTTAGTGGTAACTTAAATACTTTAAATAAGTTGCGATGAAACCAAAGTAGAGACAGATATTTTCTTCTGTATTGTGACTCACTTCAAAGTGCAACGGATTATCAGAAAATAAGAAACTGTAAAGAGGGATTTGGTTATATTGATCGGTTGCTGATTTGATTTTGAGATGTGGCTGTTGCACTCAAAAATGAATCCTAGCTTGCGGTCGATTGTGGAGGTGCGGGGGACTAAATGATTAAACTAAATTATAGAAGTCTGACATACATCACCAGAGGTCTGTTGCATTTACCAGAAAACCACAGTTGTGACATTTTGATTAAATGTTACAACGTCAAAAAAAAAAAGAAACAAACATACATGAATGAGTTATGAAAAAAAAAAAAGATGTACAACAGGCATTTACAATAGGGTTTATTTTAATTTTAATGCCAACTTTAAATGTTTAATGTAATTGCTTTAATTTTATTATTTATTTATTATTTTTTGTCATTTTAGGATAGTGGAGTGGGGGGACAGAATTGAAAACCTAAAACCGGGTCAAACACATCTTACTGTGCAACAGCACAGCCATACAGAACTTAAATTTGCCGGGAAATTGAACCAAACATCTTGTAGCATGATGAGATGAATGTTCCAGAGTCAGGGGGTTAGTCCATCCATATTTGTGCTTCAGGACAAATGACTTAAAGCTGCTGCACACCAGTATGGGATTAACAGAAGTTATGAGACCCATTGATCAAAGTAATATCCAGATGAAAGTCAAGAGTGCTATATTTTACATCACAAAATTGAATAAAAATTGAATAATCAATTTTGTCTGGCTTGAAAACTTGGGCACATCTTTGAGTTCCAATATCAGGTCATGAGGAGAGGCAAGTACTGATGTTTTCTATTGCATATTTCAACTAAAGTTTGCTTTTGTGAAGAACACACATAGCATTGTGTCAAAGAGGAGAAATTTCAAGAATTAGACCTACATTTAACTCCATGTCTAAAGGTTTGATGTTCTTGACATTTTTTCCTTCTCTTCTCTAGTTTATGTATGGTTCCAGTCACCCTGACATTGTCCAACTGTTCCTTGGCTCAGGTAGATGTCATTGTTGATCTGCGGCATAAAACGACCAGGTACATCTAAGTTTTTCTTGATCCCAGAATCTTCACAATGAGGAGAGCGTTTGTACTTACAAGCCGTCTCACGCTCTTGTTGTCTGTCTTTGCAGCCCAGAGTCACTGGAAGTGCATGGCTCTTTTAGCTGGCTGGGCCAGACACAATATAAGTTGCAGCTCCAGGCTCAAGAGGTGTACAGGCTTTCCTTGAAAGCTTGTTTCTTCCAGGCTGGAGTTTATAATTTGGGCACACCCCGTGTCTTCGCTAAGTTGGCACAGACCAGCGCTATGTGCGAGACCAGCCAGCAGAGCGCCATGCCTGCCCTCATTATCATCAACAGCGTTTGAGTAACTCCGCAACGTCGATCCAACCTTTCTTCAAAGTTCTTGGCCCACCTAAATAAATGAAATGGTCTGGACTCCAAGATTTTTCTACTTGTTGCTAAAACAAAATCTAATTGAGAGAGATAAGTAATTAAAAAAGACTTGAACACACATTTCAACTTAACACTGCATCTGATGTGCTTGTACGGTCTGCAATGGTGAGCTAAACACAAACAGACTTTAGATGTTTTGTCTTAAATGCACCTGAGGCGTGACTGGATCTGGGGGTTTTTTTCCATGTTAATTTATCTCTCATGTCAGCCATGTATCTGTTGAAGATTTTTGCTTTTGTTTTATGAAATCTTTTTGGTTTTAGAACTAATTTTTTCAAGATCCCAAACATGTGGTAATGTAAATGGCTATGCATCTCTGCCTCATACTGCCCTGCTGGCTATCTCATGGTTGTCCACTGTGCTCTGTTGCCACAGTAACACACACAAAAAAACTTCATCTTAAAACCAGAAGATGAAACACAACACTGTAACCTGATGAGCTGCGATTGATATCATTGCAGCTGTTGAAAGGACGACATATTCTGCCTTATTCAGTCAGGCTGCAAATGTGGTATTAAGTGGAACTTAATATCACCTTATGAGAAGCTAGTGGAGTCGGTGAAGTCCAATGAGGAGCCATCTTAATGTTCGTGACCCAGTGAGGAAATGGCAGAATCCATGTTGCCCAGTCAAACAGCATAGACTTTTAAGGACCTGTCAAGACACCAAAAGGGGTAGAAGTCAGTCTGAGGGCATATTTCTGTTTGTGCATCTTTGTGTGGGTGGGCTGTGCTGTTTTCTCTGGAAATTTTTAATTTTCTACAAACCAAGCATCTTCTCCCACCACCTCAGCTCTCATTCTGTCATCTCCACTACTATGATCAAACGGTTATTTAAATGTATCTACATGACTGCTTTTCTGAAAAAAAAAAAAAAAATGATGTATTATATTTATAACAAATTACTGTACATAGAATAAAATGTAACCAATAACCAAGCACCCAGCTGCCTGTTGCCTTCTTAGTTGGTTGGTTTATTTTAGAAATGTAATTTGCTGTATTGATTTAACAAGTACCATCTACCAATCGCAACACACAAGTTTGTTCTCTAATATGCAGTCCCTGGGAAACATGTAATTGAACATGCTGTGGTAAATGATGAATGTGAGGCTTGTATTTAATAGTAATTTTCTTTTTGTGCCTGGCTATTTGCTTCTTGGATATTTAACAAGTGTAGCAAAACAGAGCTTTAAAATCTTGCCAGAAATGCTTTTATTGTTTTCTACATATGATTACTGTTAAAATCGTTCAACAGGGCTGGTTTGGTCAGTGGCATTGTACTTCATGTAAGGTTGGACTGCTCGAGTGGACCACTAGGTTTATCTAAAATGTTATGCATTTTGTCCCTGAAACAAACAAAAACTAGCTGGAGAGCTCAACATGCTTCAAAATCATTCTGTTGATGTTGGCAGCTGAACCATCAGTGAAAGGAATGTGATGAATTTCACAGCAACAGACATAACAGTGCACCCACATATTTGATTTTTTTTCATACTTCTCACAAAATAATGTTTTGTTTTGTTTTTCAAAATCTCAAGCTTTTTATCATGCTGTTTTAATAATAATGATCTGAAATTATCAACTGAGGTTTGAGGACCCCCCACCCCTTTGATTGTGATGATCTGGAGTTATTACCTGTGAAATAAATACAATAAAAAAGCATTTACATGAACATAAATATTCTGATAATAATCACAATTTGGTGATATTCTGTGTATGTGAGCATCATTAACCTACATGCCCACATGAACCCACATCAACCTAAATGCCATAAGCATATTAAACCAGCGTTTTGGTTTCTTGAAATCTGAATTCGGCAGCTGGTATTTGCTTGTATTAATCAGAATTTTTGTTGGTTGTAAACATTTTATATATTATTTTAGATTAGATACCATTCACCATAATTAAACATTCACTTAAATCTACTTATGTCCAAATGAAGGTCAGTCAAGGTGATATTAGTTGTGAAAATTAAACTACTTAAACATTTTTGATTGTTTAATCAAATCAGTAACTAATTACTGTTAACTGTGAAAGTATTCTTAATAAGTACTAAAAATAAACAAATTATGTCCATGTAATCTCACAGCAGCAAACACAGGTGTGTGTGCGTGTGTGTGTGTGTGTGGTTCTCAGCAGTATCCTAATGCACATAATCCAAACATAATTCTAATTTCTCGCCTGTTTTTATCGTAGCCTAAAAAGTCCACATACGTGTCGTCTTCTTCTTCTTTTTCTTCTTCCTCTTCTTCTTTTTCTGTCCCTTCAGGTGCAAATCGACTCGCTCATACATTTTGAAACTTACTTTGCTCCAAATTCAGCAAATTGCTCTTTTTTTCTGTTGGAAGATCTTTAGATAAACTGTCAACGGTAAAATGATGGTTACTGTAGCCCACTGAACGTTCAAGCTTCCCGCCGCTGCATAATTTCACGCGCGTCAGATTGAAAGAGCGCTCGCGTGCAATTTGATTTGCGCGCGCTCGTGTTCAGAAACGCAGTAAGATTCATTGCCTTTTTTGACTAGTAATTGAAAGTCAGTCTGTCGTTATTTGGAATTAAACCTGTAAAATACAGCAAAATACAAATACAAAAAAAGTATACCTTTTAAACTCAGTGTGGGATAAAGCAGGTTGAAGCTCTGATCCTGAAGGGTTCAAGATGTTTTATTCATTAAATGCTAAACCCTCTTTTTTCCCTTTGCCTCTCCCTTCCCCTATGTCTTTCCTTTCTGTTGCGTTCCTTTCTTTCCTGTTCTGTCTCTTCCTTCCTTTTCATCTCAGTTGCTTTTTTAAGGAGTCTTAAGCACTAATCATTTTGCATTTGAACATTCTGATGAACCTGCTGTCCCAGTACGAGAATCCGGATCTAATGTAGCCTAGTGTGTGTGTAAAGGCACGAAAGGCTGCATTACAATAACGCGCGCTGTCGTCAAAGGTCGATGTGTTTCCAAACTCACCGTTGCGCGCATCAGGCGTTCAGTAGCCTACAAAACTGCTTTTTTATGGAAAAGGGAGGGTGGGGGAGATGAGAGTCATTCACAACTCGCTGTGAACCATTTGGGATCATCTGCACGTGCGTTTGCGCACAGTCTTGCGCAAAAACTCTGATCACCACCGGAAGGTCTCGTTTTTGTTCTCCCACGCGCCAAGTACTCGACTGCCCGTGCCACCGCGATGTGGGTCCGAACCGCGGAGCTTTGACGAATGATCACGGATAAAGCGGAGAGGAACCCCTTCGGCTTCCCGAGGAGAGGCGAGGCTGACGGCTGTCATGGTAGGAGGGTGATGTTGGAGATGTTGGGTGGAAGAGATCAATCAGGGCTGTTTGAACCCACTTTGCATTAAGGGTTTTTCTAAGTGATGACATCGAATGTTTCCTAGCGAGCAGGTGCATGTGGATAAATGGCGCGTAAAGAGGGCAGGTGTGGACGCGAGAGTTTGGTGCCGATGAGACGCGCGCCTGAAAGCAAGTGTCTTGCGATTATGCGCTTTTCTCTTCAAGGTCGATGTCTCGCGGTGACATTTCTCATGCATATACCCCATTCACTTGTTGCTTGTTTTGTAATCCAGCTTGCAAAACTTATCTGGTGTTTTCTCAGGCTTTGGTCTTATTAGTGAATGAAAGAAGCTGAAGGCTTGTGCGCTTATTGGCTGAGGGCTGCGCGTCTCTTCGCACAAAGGCGAGGAGTGCTGTAACACGTTGTTTTAACATCTGTATCTCAGTGTTATTTTGAACTGTATTTTTCAATCTTTAATCATTTATTTCCATGTTTGTCTGCTACAAATGAATGCAGTTTATAAGTCTGCAACTTATTGCTAAACTGTGTAAATTAATATGAAACACAAAGAGTGCTGTTACAATACTTGTGTGGTTTGTAACACCAGTTAACATAGACAATTTACCATTTTTACATTACTTTATTATGGTAATCAAATGCACTTATGACTTTCCTCAGCTCATTTTATTTTGATTCCAAATAATATACATAAACTCTAACAACATAATACTTAACCCCATTTTGGGACAAATTTGTAGTCAGAAATGAGCTGAACTTAAATAATAATAAAAACTTAAATAATACATTTTGTGACAAATCTCACAAAACCTCATTTTTGGAATGTAAAAATGGTATAAAAATAAAGTATGATTAATTTTAAAAATGCAGAAATTTTCTGTTAGAGTTATAACTAGATGCATTTGAAAACAATAGATGTCAGCTAAATGTGTGAGTCTGTTTACTTTTTCATATTATGTTGCCAAACTTGTGCCCAGAAGTGAGTTATACAGTACATGACAAAACCTCACTCTGAAGGCATCCTCATTTGTAAAAACTGTATGGAATGTCCCCATTTAGATAGATTTAAGTAAATGTGTGTGTGTGTGTGTGTGTGTGTTTGTTTGTTTTAGACATTTTTTTTTCCATTCTGTATAATCGTTGTGAATCCAGTAGAAGTGTGTAGAAGTGATATTTCTAAAATTAATTTAACATGTAGATGAAAAGCTTGTGTGAATGTTAACCATTATAGATGAACCTGCTGATTCGGATGAAACCAGTTGTCATTTAACATCAGTTAACAAGTTCTCAAATTGTAGGCCAGATGTGAAAGTTTACTTCACTTTTATACTTTAACATCCTTTATTTTTTACAGAGACTTTTACAGAGTTCTGTCACCTCAGCTGGATGGTGGTCATGTGTGATAGTGATTTCTCTCCAGCTGTAGCTCATTTCATGTTACAACCCACTCTGTTACAACACTTCCTTCCGCTGCAGTCAAACTTTTCCTTAACAGATTTTAACCATGTTACTGAAACAGAGACAACAAAACATACTGTGTTCATTTTTGTTATTACATTGCTTATATTAATATTTAAAATATTCCAGTAATCCGAGAAATACCTCTTTATTTATTGCATACTCCCACCCCTTTTTTCCCCAAAATCTGAGGTTTTACTGGTGCATTTACTGAAGTTCATTAATAACAGCATCTTGCTATGCCTGAGGACAGAGCCCGGAGTGTCTTGTGGTTCTCAGATTCAGCACCCATAAATAGAGAGGTCTGGCAAGGGTGCATAATGCTTTCTTTCCTCCTTCACCCATCCCTGACTGCAGCCCCTCCTGCTATTAATATAGTAAATTGACATACATTCTTATAGTGCTTTAACAGTTCACCCTATTACTTAAGAAGTATAGTACACTGATGCATTAATGAAAATGCCATGAACTGGGGCATAAAAACAGACAGGAAAGGAAATACCATTTTAAAACTGTCTGTAGACAGTTAATGCAGTCAGTTTGTTATTTTAAACAGGAATGTTTATGACATCTGGTCCAGGCTGCTTCTGGACACTTTTTGTATCTGCTGTTATTGTACTTAAATCAAGCTTTGATGCTTGATTGTGTCTGTGGTCTGAGCAGTGACAATGACTGACATTCCAAAAAGCAGTAGGTTTTATAACTCATTCTAAAACAAAGATCTTCAGTATTTCAAGACAAGGCCACCTTAGTCCTTATAGAGACAGAACAGAAACCTTCTGTTACATATTACATAAACTGAGTGTATGATTGATTTCACATTACAGTTATGAAGCTTACATCTCAAAGCATTCATTAATGCTGTTAAACTTTATGTACTACATTTTAATGTGGGTTGGTCAGGACAATGACACATTTAACTCAACTTTTAGTTGATAACTTTAGCTGTAGCTAAGGTAGTACTGACTTAAGCTTGTCTAAAACCTGTTTTCATTTTCCCACAAAAATTAATTGGAGGTCAAACAGTAATTGGCAGACCCCCTGCTGAAGAAAGAATGGAGTTGCACTTTTCCCCCAAAATAAAAGCTTGAGGGTATTTTGACTGTTTATTTACATTTTTGGTTACTCCTACATTGTCTTTCTGCATTAAAATGTCAATTATGACATTTTTTCAAATGAAAACCCTCCAACAAATCACATACTGATAATTATTATTATTAAATTCAGATATTTTGGCTTCCTAAAAACACCAATGTGAATGCAGACTGAGACACAATCACAGCTAAAAAGGGGTTCGAGTCCATTAATTCCCAGGTAGAAGTCAATACAAAGACCTTTTTCATTTTACTCTGTTCAGTTTGATCGGATGTCTCTTAATTTTGTCCCTAAACTGATATTTATATACAAAAGTTTACTTACTGAACCCTGAGGGGGTCCGAGGCCCACTCACCATAGCCTAACCATCATGTGGGAAACACTGGCTGACCATCTATCTATATATTATGTCTTTTGTGGTAAGTCATACTGATATCATATGACTTCCACAAGGCTTATTTATTGCTTGTTTTTCCTCATTAATAAACCCTGAGAATATATCCTCAGAAGTTTATGAGCTCATGGTAAATTCAGAGAGATCTGAGGTGAAGTGTTCTCGTTTTATTAGCAGACTGAGTACTGCACATGACAACAGTACAAACACAAATGACAAAAACACACTTTGTTCTTGAAACCAACCTCAAATGCAGATGGATTTTGATTCAGTGCTGGTGACTGATATAAATGCATGTCCCGTAGAGAGTGGGTTACATATAGATTGAGTTATGAATGCATATCTGGAGACTCTACCTATAAAAAGACAGCACCGTGGTCCCTCATTTATTAAATCACAAATTGCTAGACTGAGACTCCAGACCTTTCCCTTGTGAATGGCACTGCATTCGTATGTATATTCATGTGTCCTTGTGTGTATAATCAATGGATGACTGTTTGGCTGACTGATCCTCATTTTCTCAGCTGAGGTTTTTACAGCTCTGATGGAGCGGGAGGTGAATTAGAGGCGTTCTCTGATTTATCACTGTCTGTGTGTGCTTGGATGAATGTGTAATCTCATAAAGAGTTTTACAAAGAGTCACATATGTCACTTTGAGCTGTGAGCGTTCATCGGCTCACCAGAATCGTCAGCATTGCCAGTAACTCTGCTGATTATTCATTAGTTGGTGTCAGCCTAAAGACAACATCAATTATACTGTAGTTGTTTTCTGGTCTAATATGTTGAGAGCTTGGCAAAGTAGGGTTAGCGAAAACAGTTCTGCCTGTCTTTGTGTCCTGTTGTCATATTATTAAATAATACTAACAGATGTATTGCACTCAACTACATACATCTTCCCTAGGTTAATAGGAATAGTTCACCCAAAAATGAAAATTTAGGCCTACTCACCCACAGGCCATCCAAAATGTAGAAGAGTTTGTTAATTCATCAGAACAGATTAGGAGAAATTTAGCATTACATCACTTGCTCACCAATCGATCCTCTGCAGTGAATGGGTGCCGTCAGAATGAGAGTCCAAACAATCACAGTAATCCACAAGTAATCCACACCACTCCAGTCCATCAATAAATGTCATGGGAAGTGAAAAGCTGTGTGGTTGTATGAAACAAATCCATCATTATGGCATTCCTCCAGTGAAAAAGTCCATCCCTTATTGTCCTCTCACATCAAAATCCACCGACATGTTTGTTTAGAAATGTTTATTTGGCCTGTTTTCTTTTAGAAACAGTGCGTGATCTGTGCATATTTCTCTCCTAATTCAGACAAGATGACTTTTTCATTGGAGAAAGCAATATTATGGATATTTCAGCCAGAAGCAGTGGTTTGAAGTAAAAAAACCCAAAACTTCATAATGGATTTTTTTTTTTTTTTTTTTTTTTTTACAAAAATACAGCTTTTCACTTTAGAAGATGTTAATTTATGAACTGGAGTCATGTGGATTATTGGGGATTATTGTGATGTTTGTATCAGCTGTTTGGACTCATTCTGACAGCACCCATTCACTGCAGAGGATCCATTCGTGAGCATGATGTAATGCTAAATTTCTCCAAATATGTTCTGATGAAGAAACAAACATATCTACATCTTGGATGGCCTGAGGCTGAGTAAATTTTCAGCAAGTTTTCACTTTTCTCTATTGCTTTAATATGAGACAGCTGAGAGTTATAAAATGGCTTTCATAACTCATGCCCCCTTGTGTGTGCTTTGGCTGTTCTGAAGTTGTTTTTTAATAAGAAATATAAGGTATATGCACAACACAGACACTAAACACTCCAGGCTGTCATATTTTTAAATAATCTTGTAGTACAGGTGTGGAGTGAAGTCATTTTGAGAGGAAAATCTAGTTGTGTTAATTCATTTACTCGGTTATTACGTTTAGCACAGGGTTTAAGGAAAGCAAACCCCAACAAGCCTTCGGCAGAGCGAATGTTTGACCTAAGTAATAACATTTCAAGACTCGACAAAGATGAATGTGTGTGTGTGTGTGTGTGTGTGTGTGTGTGTGTGAGAAGATGCCAATGCCAAAATGGCAGAATAGAAGTGAGTGTTTAACAGGATGTTAGGATGATATTTGTAAGTTTTACTGCCAATGGTAGCGAGCATGCACTCATTCATAAATTCAAAGTCATGAGGAATTTGTTTATTGTTAATATGTTCAAAGAATATGGCTTGCAAAGCGACTTTTTTTGATGACTTAAAGGAGAACTGTCTGTTTGCTTATATATAAACATTAAAGCTGTTTTACTCATAAAATGGATTTACATAGAAGAACGCAGTGCAGGTCTGGGATTATCGCTCTCTGGAGGCGTTTGAGTGTGCAGACTCAGCCTTTAGCTCCACTGCTGATCAGTATGCTGCATGTGTGCGTTCGAGGGAAGTAGGTAAGGAAGTAGGGAGAAAAAAAGAGGGAGAGAGATGGAATATTTATACAGATGTGATTTAAAAAGCCTGGCAATTAGCCTAATGAAAGTTAAACGCTATATACACAGTTTTTAAGAATAATACACAGCTGTTACTCTCAGCAAAGCCGGCAGGCTGTTAGAGGAAATACTTAAACGGTTCGAATACAAATTCCGAGAAAAAATGCATTATGTGCCCCAGGTTTACTGGGAAGGATGCCTATATGATTTCTGAAATGACTGAGCAATTGAAGGATAACTGTATTATGTCAGCAGATTTTCACATATAGGCATTCACGCATCTCCCTCTCACTCTGTCTGTAACTCTGTTCCCAAACAGGTTAAAGGAACAGCTCACAATAAAATGAATCTGTCGTGTTTTTATTGAACTCAGACTGGTTTTGATGGACAGATCAGTTGATTCAAAAATTTTACTCATTTATAAACCAGATATTTCTCTCATGAACTTGTTGGAATTAATAACAAGTCTGTGAATAACAACTTTAATAGGCCTTTATAGTTAGGGTAGCTATGGAAACTTGTTTCTGCCACGGGATTAAAAATATATGCTACTTTTTTAATTATCTTTTTAACATTTTTTTTATTCCATGGCAGAAACGGCTACAGAACTATAGTGTGTTCAATGGATTTATGCTGTAGTTTAACAATGTGCAAATTTTTCAGTTGACAAAACATCTTTCCAAAGAAACTTAGTGACAGAAAATACGTAAAACACTTTTGAAAGTTGTGTGTTTTGAAAATTATGTGAACTGGTAACTTAATACAATACGTACCACTGTAAAGACTGTAGTCTGTCCTGCACAGCCTTGTTTCATCCGTATAAAATTCAATATACTGTCTACTCTGACTAAGGTCTATTGTGTTTACATTTATGCATTTGGCATGATGTTTTATTTACACATTTATTTTTTACTTCGTGGATTCTCTGGGATCCTGACCTTGGCAAAGCTTGCATTATATGCTGTGATCGAGCTTTGGGCTATTTAGTTAAATAGATGTGCTGAGACAAAAAAGTCCTTTCAGACCTTAGAAATGCATAAAACATTTACATAGACACTGAAAGATTTATATATTAATTTCAATAAAAGCAATATACAAAGGTTAGCATTAATTTAAAAAAAAGTTTTTATAATGGACAAAAATATGCAAATTGGTTGACATTTACAAAAAATACTAATGTTTTAATTTAGATTTTTTTTTTTTCTTTTATGCACCCAGTCAAATCCATTAAATAATGAGACTCAATATTCTGTAAATTATATCAGTAGTAAGTCATGGGGACACAAATGGCACCGTTGCATGACTCATTCCCAGATACATCAAAATGTACTCAAATAATATTGAGGCAATTCATTATAAACCCATAATATGTCTTCTGAGACAGACATATTGGTTACACTTCATTTTACAGTATGTACACTTGTAGTGTACTTACCTAAGAAAGTACTGGCAATATATGTAACTACATGGGTTAAGGTTAGGGCTATTACCCAGTTATAACCCAGCTATTGAAATTATTATTATAACATAGTATATACATATAGAACAGGACTATATAATAAAGTACTGCTGACATATTTGTTTTGTAAGTGTGTGAACTTGAGTATTTATTATTATTATTATTATCATCATTGATTTATCTCTTTCTCTGTGTGTGTTCTAGATGCAAGGACTGGACAACAGTACCTTCCAGTCTAACATCCCAGTGGCTGCTGACATCACAGTGGGTGTGGTTTACTCTCTTTTTGGTAAGAGCCAGAATTTTTTTCATCTGCATTCTCATCAACTATGTTCTATGAACCATAACAGAATTACAGGTTTTCTGTTAGCTTCTATTTAATCCACATGCAGTACACATCTAGCACTGAAAGCAAATGTTGACTGCACTGTGCTCTGATCTTAACATAGGGTAGCTTTTATGTGATTACTTTGTGTTTTATTATATTGGTTTTGTGTTGTTTTGATTGTTTTTACTGCCTGTACTTTTGTATTTTTTTTTACTTCATATTTGTACATGTAAAGCACTTTGAGATGCTACTTTTAAAGGTGCTATATAAAATAAAGTTTATTATTATTATTATTATAAGTGCACAGGTGTACAGTTCTGCATTCTCAGTGTTTATATCTCCAATGCTTTTTGATGTTTTTTTAAGAAGTGTGTATGTTAAACACATGCAGGTGATAGTAAGGGATACAGATTAGGTTTATGATTGCGAGTTTGTTGGGGTAATTCACTTAGAAGGAAGAATTTTGCAAATCAAATGATGGCACAAACAAGCCTGTGGAATTGAAGCCGTTTGTACAATCTGATTGCAATTTGAGCACAAAGCAATTTGCAACAAGGCAACATACACATAGTACTGAATAAATGGCACATATACACAGATATGCAATGCAGTATATAATGTGTTTTGTCTTTCTACAGTTGATTTGTTGTTACTGAATGTCTGATATCTGTTACACTGAATGATACAGATACTGTCATGATCATTGCTTTTGTCTTACCAAATGCAGTATGCTGCCAGCAATAATTCACTTACTGTTTTCATGTGCCTTTTTGATTAGTTTAAGTGCCGACGATGCAGTTGTGAGGGGCGGCACCCATGACCCTCGCTAAAACTCTCACGCGGAGCGCACATTTATTGATCTAGCCAACTGTCTAAACTGAATTATTCAATCAGTCACTCAAGCAGAAGCTTTTTTTTCTGCTGATTTTTCTTTTTTTATTGTATGTGTAGCCTCAAATTCTATTTTTCAGTATGAAAATTAATGAGGTTATGGCCATGATGCATCTGCCCATGTGTTTATTGTCAAGTGTATATTGTTATGTTCTGTTCTCGTTTAGTTTTGTCTTCCCATTTGCCTTACCTTGCCTTGAGTTTTTTGGTTATTTTTCTTGGTTGTTAATTTTTCCTTGATTGCAGTTCTTTAGCATTTAAGCCCTATGTTCCTGTCTGTTCCTTGTCCGGTATTGTTTATGTTTCAGTTGTTGTGTTTTCTCCTGTTATCTTGCATGTGTTTCTGTTGGATTTATTGTTAAAAGACTATTAATTCTGAATTCTTCTGCGCCATGCGCTTTAAACTGCACAACACCATTACATTTACAGTCAAACTAAAAATTATTCAGACGCCAGATATAATTTTTGATATTTTGATATAATTTTTTAGATTTTTTTACTAGTGGGTGCAGGACATTATAGTTCATTTATGTAAGTGAGGATAGCGAAATAAAGTAAACTGTGATATATTATACCCAAAAATTCTTCATACAGTGGACTACCAGTAAAATTGAAAAAAAAAAACGGGACCAAAATTATTCAGAAACTTTGACCTGACCATGTTTTGCTTAAGTGTTTTTTCTTTAATTGCTAATGCGACCTTTTTACACCACAGACTGCAGGGGGGAAAAAGTACATTGCTTGGTAATTGGTTGACCTAAATTGATATTAAATTGATATTATTTGATATACAATAAAAAAAGATATTTGACATTATGGAGATGAATTTGTACTGGCACAGTTTAACTCTGAGTTCTTGTCATATTTTATTACCATTTTCTAAACTATAGCAAATAAATATGATAATGTGAGAAATGTTGAAGGTGTCTGAATAAGTTTTGGCTTGACTGTATATTTAGAGAAACCAAAAGATTCTAACTCCAATGGATATTAGGAGATAATGAACTTACCAGAAAATATATAAATAAATAGCTTCTGTTCCCACTGAGCAAAAATGTGTTTCATTTATAATATTTAGCTATACACCACTAGCCAAAAGTTTGGAATAATGACATTTTTTAATGTTTTTGAAAGAAATCTCTCATCAAGGCTGCATATGTTTGATTAAAAAAAGAAAAACAGTAAAAACATTAATATTATGAAATGTTATTGCAATTTAAAAGAAGTTTTATTTTTTAATATATTTAAAAAATATATTTTAAAATCTAATTTATTCCTGTGATGGCAAAGCTTAATTTTCAGCAGCCATTACTCCAGTAGTGAATCTATTTTTGTGGAAATAATGACACACTTGCATAAAAAAACAACTTTTAATCAGCAAAGACACAATAGATTGATCAAAACTGACAGTAAAGGCATTTATAATCTTACAAGATTTATATTTCAAATAAATGCTATTCATTCGGCTTTCTGTTCATCAAAGAACCCCAACAAAATGTGTTATGGTTTCCACAAAATTATTATGCAGCAAAAACCTGTTTTCAACATTAATAAGAACCATTATTAATAATTAAGCAGCTAAAAAATCTCAAGGCTGGAATAATGGCTGCTGAAAATTCTACTTCGTTATCACAGGTGACCAACTGTAGTGTATATTATTTTTTATTTAGAAACCTACAGCTTTAATACCCTCAAAAACATTATTATGATTATTTTAGTGTCTTTTAGTTGACTTTTAAAACAAATTCAGCAGTCCAAATAAATTCCAATATATATATATATATATATATATATATATATATATATGATCCACAGTAAAGTACTTTGCTGTTTCCAACGTCACACACAAACTACACACACACACACAAAGGATCAATTTTTTCATGTTTACTAAGACATGCACATAAAGGATCTTCTAAATAACCTTTTTCATAAACAGAGAGTGAGCTGACTGTAAAGCTATAATGTATGGTAATTTTAAAAAAACAAATTTGAAGCTGCTTTCCTTCATCAAAGGTTTTGCGGTTTTGACCTTGCGTGTACTTGTGTATATGCTGCATACTCTCTGTTGGCTGTGTGTGTGTGTGTGTGTGTGTGTGTGTGTATCATATGTGATTTAAACTCTGACATTCATTCTCCTTCTAGCAAAGATCTCTGCAAACTTTCTTTCTCTTTGATGAATGGTTGAACTGAAGGTAACGCCTAGGCCTGTACACAAAGCATGAACACAAGTAGGCATTTTTTGTGTTCAGATTGGGTTTCGTGTGCTGTCCTCAGTTTGCTTTAATAGAAACGCTGTAGTATCATAATGTTTCATTTCAAATGCACTGTGGATCTCTGCAGTGTTTATTAATTATTTATGTGAAACAAACTGTCCGTGGAGCACTACAGAACATCTTACAATGCTCCTTGGTGTTATTCATTTATTTTTTATTTTCGATTATGGTTCCTTGCACATAGGTCGTTGCTGCATGATTCAAATAATTAGACGTGGTTGATGAAAGTGTTCACTTTCAGCATCATAATTACTGATGCGTTGGGTGCAGAAACAATGGAGGTGGATTGAGTGCCAGAACACTTGTGTGCCAAATGCTAATTGGCTTTTTCAATTCGACATACAGAGCACTGACCTTCTCCTTTAATCTGTCTCTCTTCTGTCTCGCTCTCTTTTATTCACTCTTGTTGCCTCTGTACCTTTCCTCTTGTCTGTCTTTCTCTTCCTTTCAGTGAGATAAGGATAAGACTGTTGTTTATATCAAGCCGGATAGATTAGCACCTCATTACATGCATGGTTCGGTGGAAAACTTGATTCTGATTTGCACCCACACCATTAAACCATCAAATATTTGTGTACAGTGGCTGCTGAACTGTATATTTTAATTCAATTCAAATCAATTCAAGTTTGTTTATATAGTGCTTTTCACGATATAAATCAGGAAATTAAGTTTCTACAATATATTTAGTAGTAGCTTATCAGTGGTGACTATGTCAAGTTGATGTACATATGGGAGAAATGTACGGTAAAAATCAGTTAATGACAGACATCAGTTAATCAAACAGACGATGAACACTATTAACAGCAATGATTATATGTTGCAATCAAACTTATAGCAAAATTTGGTAGTTCTATGTGTTGTTTCAGGGTTGGCATTATTTGAGGTCCTCTGAGGGGTTGGCATCATCTCTTCTCAGGTGTTCGGTCATCTCAGATCTTTTAAGGGTTGGATCCAGACTGAAGCTTGTGTAGTTCCTATTTACCCCGTGGCAGAAACAGAGAAACAAATACAGACATAATTAGCATAGCTGCTGTTCCAACTAAGCAAAAATAATTTGTTCAACTCAAACTAAAGAATAATAATGTGCATTTGATCAGATAGAACTGCAGTACAAGATTATGAGATGCATTATATGGATGCTTGGCTAAAGAGATGTGTCTTTAATCTAGATTTAAAGAGAGAGAGTGTGTCTGAACCCCGAACGTTATCAGGAAGGCTATTCCAGAGTTTGGGAGCCAAACGCGAAAAAGCTCTACCTCCTTTAGTGGATTTTGCTATCCTAGGTACTACCAAAAGTCCAGAGTTTTGCGTGAAGGTAGCATGATGGATTGTAGTGAGATAGAAGACTAGTTAGGTAAGCAGGAGCTAAACCATTAAAGGCCTTATAGGTAAGTAATAATATATTGAAACTGATACGGAACTTAAAGGGGTCATGGGATGCAAGTTGAGTGAGCTGAGAGCTGTCCTCCATTGTGTCGACTCCGGAGCAGGGGAAGACGAGATGTCTCCATTTAAGCAATTGAGGCGTTTTGTTGTTGGAAGTAATAATGAACATAGCAGTCGTCATTTACTCCCGACATCTGAGCCGCTGAAAACGCAGAGGATTAACGTTACTTTTGTTTTGAAGGGATTGCACCGATCTCCGATCTGCCTAAATGCGTCTATGTTCGCGCGAATCATTTGTGATCCAGCTTCATCTACAGAAGAATCGAGTATAAGGGTTTTTTTTTTATCTTTGCAAATCGCCTTTCCTAATAGTTTACATTCTGCTCATCACTCCACGGAAGAGCGGGGCGGAGTCTGCAGAGCTCATTAGCATTTAAAGCAACATGCACTAGAATGGCTTGTTGAAAACAGAGCTTATTTCTACAGGGTAAAAAAGGTGTTTTTTAAACTACCATTGAGAAGTAAGTAACAGTACATCCATCTAGTTGCAAATTGTAATCCAAGAAATTCTGTGTACTGTTTTTTGGTCCAATAAGTAATATCGCTGTCTTATCCGAATTTAATAGGAGAAAATGATTGGTCATCCAATCTTTTACATTTTTAACATACTCAGCTTAAATAATTTAGAAGTTTCATCTGGTCCTGTTGAGATATATAGTTGAGTATTTTCCACGTTATTCCATACGTTTAGTTTTTATATACCACTGTTCAGAACTGTGCTAGTTAACCATGTGCTGATTAGCATCTTTGAACTAAGTTCAAAAGTATCTAAAATTGTCACTACTGAAACACTCACTACTGAAACATTTGGTGGGGTTTCGGTAGTGACATCTTTGTTTTTTTGGGAGTTATCCCATAGAATTGTCACTACCGAAACATTCACGACCGAAACATATCGTTTCATTAGTGACAAAAGGGAACACATAAGCCTCATATTTGGGGGAAATAACAAAATTTTAGTACAGTTATGCAAATGTTTGTTTTTTAGTATGTTTTATTAGTGTTTTAGTATGTGAGTTAAAATTCTGTAATGTGATGTGGTCGCTTCCCAAGACATTACTGTCACTACCGAAAAAGTGCTGTCACTACCGAAATATGGGATGTTTTGTCAAAAATAAAATATACTGAATTATCAACTAAGATGTTATGATAGTTTTTGGTTCAATTTATTTTCAAACTAATGAATCCGTAACTTTAAAATCAGTATGATACACGTTTTGCCTTTTGCAAAGAAAAATCAGATTCAAAATACAACAAATCTCAGAAATTACACTTGAAATATTGTTAAAAATGTAATTATTATTGACTTACCTCTAAAAAAATAAAAAAATAATATATATATATATATATATATATATATATACGCAATGTAGATGAGAATCAGTGGGACCTAGTTTGTGCATATCTGTTTTAGATTTTTTTCAAGTAACACAAAATCATTCAAAAATATATATCTAATTTAAATGTATTTATTTGGTATGAAGCCATGTACCAAGACGGATAATGTACAGTCAGTCTGAAATACACCTTGACAGAATCACCCTGTCAGGTTTGTATACATGATCCCCGTACATGGGAATTTTGTCAGTGTATATTTTATTGATGACAGAACAGAAGAGATGGCAGTGTTACATGCATTGAAGCTTAGGCTGATCATTATAAAGCAGGGCTATCCAAACGGTCCTGGAGGGTCCGTGTCCTGCAGAGTTTAGCTCCAACTTGCCTCAACACACTTGCCTGAAAATTTCTAGTATGCCTAGTAAGAGCTTGATTAGCTGCTTCAGGTGTGTTTAATTAGGGTTGGAGCTAAACTCTGCAGGACACTGGCTCTCCAGGACCGAGTTTGGACAGCCCTGTTATAAAGTATTAAAGCAATGTCTGAGCCTTCATTTGTGTGTGCTGTTCCTTTACAGAAGGTCTCACAACACATCTGAAGCTTAGGCACTATCCGTGTAAATTTGATGAGATTTTCTGACAGTATATAAGGTTTATGATCTAAAGGGAGATTGTTCTGAAAATTTCTGTCAGGTTGCTTAATAGACTAAAAATACAACCTGAATTCTGGAAATGTTGGGATGTTTTTTATATTTGAATAATATGAAAACTAAAAGACTTTCAAATCACATGAGCCAATATTTTTTTCACAATAGAACATAGATAACAAACGTTTAAACAGATAGATTTTACACTTTTATACACTAAATGAGCTCATTTCAAATTTGATGCCTGCTACAGGTCTCAAAAAAGTTGGGACGGGGGCAACAAAGGGCTGAAAAAGCAAGAAATTTTTAAAATATTCAGCTGGGAGAACATCTAGAAACTAAGTTAATTGACATCAGGTCTCTAACATAAAATGGATGTCTTACAGAGGCAGAGTTTCTCAGAAGTAAAGATGGGCAGAGGCTCTCCAATCTGTGAAAGAGTGCTTAAAAAGATTGCGGAACACTTTAAAAACAACATTCCTCAATGACAAATTGCAAATCATCATCTACAGTGCATATCATCAAAAGTTTCAGAGAAACTGGAGACATCTCTGTGCTTAAGGGACAAGGCCAAAGCCCTTTGTTGGACGCCCGTGGTCTTCGGGCCCTCAGACGACACTACATCACTCATCGGCATGATTCTGTCATTGACATTACTAAATGGGCCCAGGAATACTACCAGAAACCACTGTTGGTAAACAATCCGCCGTGCCATCTGCAGATGCTAACTAAAGCTCTATCATGCAAAAAGGAAGCCATATGTGAACATGGTCCAGAAGCGCCGTCGTGTCCTGTGGGCCAAGGCTTATTTAAAATGGACTGTTTCAAAGTGGAAAAGTGTTCTATGGTCAGACGAGTCCAAATTTGACATTCTTGTTGGAAATCACGGACGCTGTGTCCTCCGGGCTAAAGAGGAGGGAGACCTTCCAGCGAGTTATCAGCGTTCAGTTGAAAAGCCAGCATCTCTGATGCATAGGCGCATACGGTATGGGCAGCTTGCATGTTTTGGAAGGCACTATGAATGCTGAAAGGTATATAAAAATTTTTGAGTAACATATGCTCCCCTCCAGATGACCTTTATTTCAGGGAAGACCTTGTGTATTTCAGCAGGACAATGCAAAACCACATACTGCAGCTATTACAACAGCATGGCTTCATTGTAGAAGAGTCTAGGTTCTGAACTGGCCTGCCTGCACTCCAGATCTTTCACCTATAGAGAACATTTGGCGCATCATTAAACAAAAAATATGTCAAAGATGGCCACAAACTCTTCAGCAGCTGGAAACCTATATCAGGCAAGAATGGGACCAAATTCCAACACTCATAACCTCATAAAAACTCATAACCTTGATGCCCAGACGTCTTCAAACTGTTTTGAAAAGAAGAGGAGATGCTACAACATGGTAAACATACCCCCGTCCCAACTATTTTGAGACCTGTACCAGTCATCAAATTAGAAATGAACTCATTTTGTGCATAAAATTGTAAAATTTCTCAGTTTAAACATTTGTTATGTTATCTATGTTCTATTGTGAATAAAATATTGGCTCATGTGTTCTGAAATTCTTTTAGTTTTCATTTTATTCAAATTTAAAAAACGTCCCAACATTTCCGGAAATCGGGTTGTACATTTATGACATAATTTCCATCATAATTTCATAAATCATAAATGTGTTGTTATCCATTCTGAAGCCGATTTAATAATACTGAAATACTAATACAAACAACAGTCTAATCTTACATTAACCAACATTAAGCTATCTCTAATGGCCTGTTTCTGTCCACAAAGTTGTCATATACAACAGCATTTCCAAGAATTTAATAATTGGCTTTTCACTGACTTGCTTACTGTTGCTTGCTCGGCTTTACAAAACAGAATGAATTAGAGATTTTGGTGAACAGCATAATTTTCAATAAAAATGGTTTATAAAGTGATAAAAAGACCAACAAATGAATATTATTTTTACATGCTGCAATGAAGCATGGTATTGCATTTTAATTTGCCATTTTCTTTGAGGAATTAATTTAAGTTAAGCTGTAATGAAAAGCCTGTAGTTACCCCTTTCACCTCAACCTGAATCAATGTGCAGATTCATTAACATGGAATAGGTGTTCTTACATTCATTTATGAATGAAGGCAGATGCATAGTTTATTATTTCTGGGTATCCTTTCTGGGTACCATGTGTACACCAGGGCTCTGAACCGGTTCAAGGAACGAAAACGAAAAGCGGAAACGAACAAAATTTTGACTGGAACAGAAACAGAAACTAAATCAAATTTTATAGTTCCGAACAGAATCGAAATTTTGAAAGGGCCATTAACCGGTTAATAACATTATTTTATCGTACCATTTAATATTTGAAATTTGCTATCAACCCATCATGAATTCAAATAGTGCGGCCTATGCAAAATTGCAAATGTGATGCTGATGCATCCAATGAGTGAAATGCCCGCTTTCAGCTCGGTGTTAGAGTTTATCTGAGGATAGTGTAAGATGGATTCAACAGATCACACGCATCTGCAGCGCTTCTGTGAATGGAGAAAACAGAATAAAACTATAGGCTTACATAAAAAGGAATATATAGGCCTGTACACGAAATATATTTCACTTAAATTGTTGACAGATTAACAAAACGAAAGAAAAAAATGTGCTGAGTTATGGATCATTGTGATGCGTTCTAACGTTCTCGGAAAGGAAAATGAGATGGCAGAAAGCCGTTTTCTTTATTTTGCAAAAGCTTGACAGTTTTGAATGAGGTCTTGCAGCTTCTATAACCAACCAGAATGACCATATCGCGGCGGCGCCTTATGCGCACACAGACACAACATGTTGTGACATTGCAGCCTGTTCATTATGAAAATAAAATACGTATAAAAAGTAGCCTAACACTGTGCTGATATAACCGATGTGAAGGATGTTTTACGTCGATGAATGTACAACAAAGCCTAATAAATAATATTTTAGCATCCCAATACGTTGCGAATATGGAAA
>JAFVLL020028671.1:23725-76407 GCA_021397915.2 Tor tambroides | reverse complement strand
CCCTGCTTTTAATATCTGAAGAATTAATGCAACAGGACACAGCTGATCACTTAGAAAGACCTGTGAGGCAACTGTTCCAATACTTATGCTCACAGGGATGAAACTCTAAAAGTGCTGAACTTCTTAGCTGGTAAAACATCTATGTGTTGAATCACCCAATAATAAAATGTGACATTCTGTAGTTTTGTCTCATATTCATCTTTTAATCATATTTGTAAATGTCTTGACTCCACAGCCAACAGAGCAATTTTGTCTTTACTGTTCCAATACTTTTGGAGGGCGCTGTATATAGATAGCTCTGTGATTGTTTGTATGGTTGTCAACGAATGGGATGCTACATTTTATTCAAAATTAAATACCATGAATATCTACAATTTTGGTTTTAATAAGATTTTCCCAGGAAACCTGGCGTCCTCCATGATTCCTGTTCTTTCCAACAGCACTTGAATGCGGCAAGCTTGTAATCAGGCTTCTGAAATTCTGAAAACTTGCTTACCCAGTTCTAGATGGAGTCATAGAGCTGCAGCTCACATGAATGAAAGTGGCATGTCTGAACTAGTTGATACAGGAAACCAGCAGTCTAATAAAGAGGTTGATTGGCAAAAAGTATTGTATGTATTTTGAAAATACAAAATACTAAAATTAAACCTATTTAAATACAAAATATATATTTTGAATATATATTTATATTTTAAATACATGTATTTGAAATACTGCCCATCCCTGCATGCAGCACCACATATGTTTATGTTGCCTCGAACAAAGACTATTTCAGGAATCTAATGGGTCTAACTGCTGTTGCCTAATGAAGTACAGGATTGCAAAAACTGATTTTCACTGACTTTCGACATCTAACTAGAGTTTCATAATCGAAAGTTTCTCTGTTCATCCAAATTAAAATTATTGCAGTTATACTGCACCACAAATTGTCATCCTGTGTGTTTCTATGCCCTTCTAGGTCAAATAACCAAATGGTTTAAAAGTGAAGATTAACTTAATTTTTAGATAATATATTTTACTTCTATTGACATTTTCATGCACTTATTGAAACTTTCAAGAATAAAATGCTTCTGCAGTATCTGTACAGTGTTGAATTAATAATACAGTTTTTAGAAAAATCTCGTAAGAAAAAAATCCCTCAAGAAAACAAAAGCAACCACAACAAAAACAAATCAAAGCAATGAAAACAAAGAACACAAACATTGCAAATGTTTATGCTGGTGCTCTCATAATAGTGGAATATTCTACACTTTCCTCTACCCTGACTGTAGAGCTTGAAGAAGCATCAATGTCTTTTGGGTTGAGTATCTGCAAATTGGCATAAAGTTCAGATGGATCCTGGTGGGGTTTGAACTCCACCATAGAGTAGATGATGCCGTCCTGCTCCTGTGGAGAGATGTTGAGCAGACACGCTTTGACATTTCAGAATCGATCATTCAATCCATCCACCAGTCCATTCACCCATCACAAATGTATCTAATTTTCCCTTTTATGGATGATGACGGTGATTATAGAATAAGCTGTAAACAAGTTGTGGCTGAACTAATGATTCACCAAATATTGATTTTACCTCAGAATAAACCTTATAGCACGTGGCTGACAAACTTATTATAAGAAGTGGGAGTTACAACAACAAGAAATAAACAGCAATCTGTAATTCTGTTTTACATCTGCTGTTTAGATGTTTTGAAATGTCTTTGCTAAGGGACTGAATCCATGTGGTTATGAGTCAATAGAGAAGATACAGTATGTACAAACTGCTTACCAGGGTGGCATTAGGAGATCCACAAATTTCACTTTTATCTGTAGGCGGGAAAAGAAAATGTGTTCAGACAAAAATTCCTTAAATAAATGAAAATAATTACTGTCCATTCACCTACCTATGAATGTCTTCTTCCTGGTCTTTAGACGGTACACGAGCAGTGTCACTGAGATGACAGCAAACACCAGAACACTTAAAACAGCAGCTAACGTGTAGGATGTTCTCCAGCTGTCACTGCTTAAAGTATTGTGTTACACATATCAATAACTCCTAAGAATTGGAACTGTAAAGGATTCATAATTGTGACAAAATTTACCTTAGTTTATCTTTGTCGTCCTCAGAAACAATTGGTGTAGAGGGAGAAGAAAAGGGCCAGACTGCTGGTTTGATGGAGGATTTTGGTGAGAGAGGAGCTGTGTTTACTCCACTGTAATATGTTAATTCTATTTGTAGAAAATATTTTTTAAACATATTTTGCAAATTATTATCATTATTACAAACTGTTAACTAAAATTATAGAATACTACCTCCAAATGAGCAACACATATTTCTCAACCTTTAATCAATGAATGCAAAAACTTCAATTTAGAAACAAAATCTTACCAGAAACTGTAACTTTGACATCTTGATAGGAGGCAGGGAAGCTTCTGATACCACATATATATCTGCCAGCATCCATTATGCTCAGATTTGTCATTTTTACTTCAAATCCTCCATCATAATTAGTGATGAATATTCTTCCTCTATACAGTGAGGCAACTTGTCCTCTATTATTCACTAAGACGAAGCACTCCAGCTGATCAAATTTACAACAAACTTTTTCATAACTATTATAATATGGATGAAATAAATATTTTAAATTCAATTCCTGTGATGAATAAATCACACTGAGTCCTTCTGCTGAATTAATTTCTGAAAAAAAAAACCATTTACTGAACATTAATAGCTCTTCAAAATAGAGATGATAAACATATCTTTTTTTTTTTAAATATTATATTTTATTTGTAGTGTTATGAAAATTAGACAATAATTTTATTACTGAAATGATAATACATTTAAGTATAAATAAAAAATTAAGGTGAAACCATTAACATTTTGAAATTAAAATAGATAAAATGTCTGCTATTAAATTTATTTACATATAATCCTAGAGATGCTTTCAGTCTAATGGCAGATTTAGCTCCTTAGTCTTCTATAAAGAACAGAAAAAAAATCATTCTCACCATTCTTCAAGAGGACAAGAAGAAAGAAAATCAGCTTCATTTCCATCTAATATTTCAAATATTCTTTAAAAATCTGAACAGACTCTGGTTAACTTGATGTTCTTTTCCTGTCAAATTGAGGAACTATCTGTCTAAACATAAGACCATGACGAATAACTGACAGAAAAAGGAAGTATGGCCTTTTGAAGACATCAGAAAATAATTTTGACTGCTCTCTCACTAGCATATCAAAAACCACTTAAACATGACAACCACATCAAAGTTGTATATATAAAAACATCAAAGTTTTATATCATCATGACAAGGTAGAAATGTTACCTTTAAATTGTCTGTTAGGCTTGAATAGAGTTTGAAAGAGCTTTGTTCATTATAAGCAGTGTATGTCTCAACTCGAATGCCAGTCGAGTTCAAGTTCTCCATCGCAACCTCAATCCAGGTACACCACCAAATTACAAAATAAAATGAGAACAAATGATAAATGATACTTGTAGCGTATGGACGAATCAGACACACATTTAGTCATTATATTTAATGAATAATTCAGGAAACCCTCTCATTCCACACACAAATTGTGAGGGTCTTTGGACCCTTCCCCTGGAAGAGCACCCTAAAAGGCTCAGTTACCAGGGAAACCATCTGATAAGACTGTTTTATTGCTCAAAAGTATGTGAGATGCGAAGTGCAGTAAGAACAGGCCCTCCTGAAAGCCACTACAAGCCCATAAAAACAGAACTTTCCTCCCTTTGGTTTTTCTATGAATTAATTCTTTGAATGAACACACATATCCTTCAGGTCATTGTGTATGTTATTATTCTTCTTGTATATGTTCTTGTGTATTGTATCCTGTTTATGCACGCTTATAATATATCACTAGTTAATATCACTTTAACTGTATCATGTTTGGTCTCTATCCATTCGTCTTCGGATGATTGAATTGAGAGTGTATATTTTATGTCGATAACTATGCAACATGGAAGAATCTTTAGTAGTTTGTGCATTAACCCAGGCGAATTACCTATGCAAATTACCATGCATGGAAACAAAGAGCCATAAAACTTTCCCTCCGAAGTCCAGGGCTCCAATTGGCTCTTTGACATCCCAGAGGTGTGACCTCCATAGCAGATAAAGCTCTCACGTAAGTGACGCCCATTGCAGTCTGCGGTTCTGTTAGATCCTAAGAGGATGTGGAGGATGTAAGCTAAAACTCTTCTGAACACTTTAGGTTTTGTGCCAGGCCTTGAGGCCTTGTCTTTCCATTCAACCAAGCTCCTTGGACCTCAGCAGATCTCTTTTTCTTAGCTCTTTTTTTTCCATTTTCTACCTGGAAAGAACATTTCTACCTCAGAACACCTTTGGAATTCATCACTTTTCAACCTGGAAGAACGTGATCGGGACTCCAAAACCTTAAAACCATTAAGACTTTCATCTGAGACTGCATTCTGGACACTCGACGCGACCAAAGGCAGTGCAAGTATTGTACGTTTAACTAAACGAAACAGAGGTTATTAGTACAAGTTATAGACCCCGTTATAAACGGCGCTGATGGTTTTACTCAGGTGGATGACTTTCTCCATAACTGCATTCTATGGCTTTCCTGATGGTCACATCTATCAACTCTCATTAGCCCTTTCCCCATGTATGAGTGATTGTATGTTTGTTTGTTAGTTTGTTTGTTTGTTTGTTTGTTAGACTAATCTGCATTAGTGTTTAGTTAATAAAGGTTGTGTGCACAAATTATATGAGTTTCTGATTCTGCTTTGCATATTAATGTCCCTTTACGATTCCGATCCTTGCTACATGCTCTATGCATTAATACTTAGAAAGGTATTTTCTGTGGCCAAGAAAATATCCTTTCTTAGAGTTGATATGAACTTAAACTGAATGTTCGCTGGACGAACAGATTAGTTGATGGCAATTTAATTCTGCGACGGTTATTACTGTCAGCGATATAAATAATTGTAATTAATCATAATTAATTGTAATTATTTATATACAATTCCCTTTTAAGCAAATTTGCCACATACTACATAAACAATTTAGCTACAGCGCAAATTGTCACAAAATACTGTTAAATACATTCTCACAACTGGTGTGTTTTGGTTGTACTGCTTAAAGTAACAAAGTAGTGGCCTCTAAGGTCTTAAACTCGCATAATCATCCTTTACATCACAGGTCGTCATGCTACAGACCCTTAATAGTGTCAAATACTTATCTTCTATAAAGCTGACATATCTTTTTTGTACCTCTCATTAGAAACAGTCTGTCAAAACTGTCTGTAAAATGTCAAATGAATTAATTCGTTCATTCACAGGTTTTTTCTTTTCTGATTTACATCACTTCCAGTCTCTATGTGTCAGATGTTTCCATCCCTCAGTTATCGTTCAAGCATTTGAGAATGTTATAGAATATTCCGGTGACTGAACATTTAAGGGCTCAACATTATTGGGTAAATGGTTAAAGGCCATACTAGTTTGATGATAATAGAGACACAGGCTACTGTCTCTATCAATCAAGAAACTGACATAGAAGAGATTTAAAAATGTTTTCTTGTGTTTTTCTGTCCAAACTGCTGTTTCTGCAGAATCATTATTCTCATAGTCACTGTGAGAAGAAAAATCACAGTGAGAATTTGTCATTTCATTGACGAAGCTGTAACACTACAGGCCAAGAATGAAACAATAAATGTTACAGAATGTGGATCTGGTATTTACTTGGTAATTACTACTAAACTAAATTATTTTTTACAGTAAGTCATCTATAGTGTGTTTAATGAAAGAAAGAGACAAAATGGTACTATACTATAATGAAGCTACACAATTTACATCTACAGTTCCTGCAGAATTATGAAGAAAAACATTCATCAGAGATTGTGATTTTTGGGGTATGGATACACTGTCAAAGAGCGCATTCTAAACTGTAGAAAAAAAAACACTGGTGCCATTAGTTATCCTATTGTTTCAACAGTGTTCATTCTTGAAATTAAAATTAAGAGTTTAGTTCAGGGGTGCCCAACCCTGTTCCTGGAGATCTACCTTTCTGCAAAGTTCAGCTCCAACCCTGATCAAACACAACTGAACCAGCTAATTAGGATCTGAAGGAGCACTTGATAATTACAGACAGGTGTGTTTGATCAGGGCTGGAACTAAACTCTGCAGGAAGGTAGATCTCCAGGAAGAGGGTTGGGCACCCCTGGTTTAGTTAACTTTCGTTTAGGTAAACTGGATAGTTATGTTATCTCAACAAATTTTAAGCAGCAGCATTTTTTTTTTTTTTTTTTTACAGTGTAACCTGAATGTGGTTGTCTTGAGAGTGCATCACAAGATGTTGTGGGATTAAATGTTGATCTCCTATCTGAGAGCTGACATACTGGACCTGGGCAATGGAAGACAGAAGAAGAGATGGAGACAAACACTGTCAGACTGTGATTTGATCAGGAGTCTATCTGACTGAGGGTTCTGAACCTGTTTATAGTGATTATTGTAAAACTGAAGCAGAAGCTGTACCTCAGTGATTTCACTGTGTCTGGTCATTAGGTACTCCACCATCTGTCCGTCTGCAGGGTTGTTCTGCAGAATATACGTCACCTCTTGTGAAGTAAAGTGAATCATGTATATGAGTTTTAAGATGTTTAAGATGTCATCCACGTGGTCGTGAGTCAGATGCACTAACCGCTTACCACCATGGTGTCGAGAGAACTGCAAGTTCCATATTTACCTGAGTGTACAGTAAAAATCATATATTACGTTCATACATTTACCTGAGTTTCTCTGTGTCGTTCTCAGAAACAATGGCTGTAGAAAGGGTCCAGACTGTTGGTTTAATGGGCAACTTTGTTGGTAGGAGAGTTGTGTTTATGCCACTGAGATTTAAGCCTTTTAATGAAAAATATAACATTTATTATTTATTAATACAAAAAGCTTTATTTTTGTATTAAAATTATTTAATACAAAAGCTTTAATTTAGAAATGGTTCCAAGTCTTACCAGAAACTGTAACGTGAACATCTTTATAGGTGTCAGGAAACAATTTGACACCACATCTGTATTTGCCAGCATCCATTATGCTCAGGTTTGTAATTTTTACTTCAAAGTTTCTATCATAATTAGTGATGAATATTCTTCCTATATACAGGGAAGCAACTTGTCTTCTATTGTTTACAAAGAGGAAGCACCCAGACTGATGAAACTTACAGCAAGATTCATAACTATTATAATATGGTTGAAAGAAATATTTAAAAATAATTTCCTGTGATGAATAAAGCACACAGAGCCCTGCTGTTGAATTCATTCCCAAAAAAAAAAAAAAAAACATTTACTGAACATTAATGTCTCTCAAAAATAGAGATGATAAACATAATCCCATGTTTTTTTTTTTTTTTTTTTTTTTTTTTTTTTTTTGTTGCTTAGCATCATTTCATTTTTTGGATTATTATGAGAATTATAAAATTATTTTATTATTGTGGTTAGGCACATTTAGCACAGCTACTTAAGTACTAGTTAATAAACATTTTTAATTTAGCTACAACAATTCTGGTATTTATTTTAAATATGGAAAAAACAGTACTAGAAATGGTTTCAGTCTAATGGCAGATATAACTTTATAATTTTCTAAAAAAAAAAAGAAGAAAAAAACAAGAACCATTCTCACCGTTAATCAAGAGAACAAGAAAGAAAAATGTCATTTCCATCTAATATTTCCCTCTGATCTAAATGTCTGATCTAAAAGCTGGACTGGCTGTTGTGAATGTTTTATTTTCATCTCCGTTCAAATTGAGAAACAAACTATTGAAATATGAGACCATGACGAACACCCGAAGGAGAAAACCCCCCCCCAAAAAAACAAAAAACAGGAAATCTCGCCTAGCTTCAGTGTCAGATGGTGTTGTTTAAATGTATTAGTTAATCAAACACTTATTAATGAAAAACTGAAATTTTGGAAATTGTAATGGCCTCATTTACAGAAGATTTATCACCACTGTAAAATGAATATCCAGGGTTAAATAAAATACTTACAATTTAATATTTACATCTGCAAAAATGATTGAATACAACAGAAAATCATATTGACTCCACCCTTTCTGCAAAACAAGTGATGTTTTATAAACAAATTTCGGGAGGAGCACGCACAGATAATTAACACGCCCAATTCATCATTAGCAATTACTCCATCTATTCAATCAGCGCAAGAGAGAACCCCCTATAAATAATCAAAGCATGTCTTACCTTCATTATCTCCAGACTTTCAGCATCCCTCCGCCACCCCGACTCCTTACCTTCAGCCCGTTCCTACCCCAGCACATGGAGGAGCATTCGGGGAGCGCTGAGTCCGGGCTAAACGCCGAGCTCGGACCCCTCTCCCCAGACAGGGGGAGTACCCCGAGCTCGGAGCCCTCTCCCTGGACAGCACGCCAAATACGCATAACCTTTACTCAGTTTATTATATGCAAGTGTGAACTCGTGAAATGGTAATTGCATTTACCGTAATGAACATTCAGTGGAAACTGAATATATAGGACACACAGATTATAGATGTTAGCCTATTAACTTCAATTTTAAAGCTGATGTCACAACCAAGAGAAAAAACCCACCTTTTAATTGGGATGGACTTGATCTTTGGCACTGAGCATAAAAGCAGATGCACATGCAGAAGAGATGAAGACAACATTAATACTTTGATTTGATCACAAGTTCAAATCAAAAATTCTTTTAACCTCGTCACAGCTTGTCATTTATGTCTTCTTGAAAAAGCAGCAAGATGTCTTAATAATGTACACAAGTGCAAATAATGTTTTCATATTCTGTTATGCTCCATTCACTTGTATCATGTGCAATAGCTTTGCAAAACCTGAACTGCAGCATGATGACTTCAAGAAAACCAACGATCAGTTCAGATAGAGGTTGTGATTTATTTGGTATGCATTTTAAGTTCCTTTCTGTAGCCATCTGAAAGAAAAGCAACTCTCTAAAACTTAAGAAGCTAATGATGAAACGGTACGTTTCACGTAAAATGAAAACAAATAATCAACCCTCCTTTATAAGCACTTTAGCTACAGCTAGGAACTGCTTCATAACAATGTGACATCAATCCTCCAGTCTACTGTTTACACACTGTCACTGAAGTAGCATCCATCGTAGTATGTCACAGAGACATGTAGAATTAAATACAGGGATTCTCTATACAGGCTGCTCTCAGCTTTCGTGTTTCAAGGCAAAACACTGTAGGCACACAAAGATAAATTGTTTTAAATATTTACAAAGGCATGAGTCGTATCTTTTTCAGAGAGGATCTAGCTGTACATTCACCCTCTTACTGAATAATTCTTGAAGAAGAAAAAGTTAAGTCTGTGGAACAACTGTTACTTATGATCGTCGGAGTTTGCAGTGTCCAGTGCAGTCATCTGAAGCCAAGAAGAGCCTCAGATGATCTGTCTGTCTGTGTGTGTGTGTGTGTCTTGTTTCTATTCCTCAGTAAAAGTGATGACGTCATACTGGATGCCCTGCTGCTGCAGCTGCTCCAGTTGTTCAGGTGTGGCCTCGGTGTAAACCGTCTGAGCCTGGGCCATGGCTGCATCTGCAACAGCTACAAACACACATCACTTACATCCCCTCTGATTCTCTTAAATGTCACCAGAAGGTTGAAGTATTAAAACATTCTGTTATTTGAGTGAATAAAACTCCTAGGTAAGTGTGAAGGTGTAAGGTCATACCAGTGACAGCGGAATGGGCGGCTGCCTCCAGGTCTTCAGGGGCGACAACCTGCTGCTCGGCAGTGATAGGGACGTATTGGATCTGTCCATCCTGAGACAGAGCAATCTGACACACGAGATTTATTCATGAGTCAGATATAACAGAAATAGATTAAGCATCAATTTCATTTTCACTGTTAAAGCCAATTAATGTAGACTACTGTTCATAAGTTTGAGGGTTTTTTTAAAATCAATGATCCAAATGAATGCTGCATTAAACTGATCAAAAGTGACATTTAAGACTGATACATTGTTAAAAAGATTACTCTTTAAATAAATTGTTTTTTTTTTCAACTTTCTATTCATCAAAGAATACTGAAAAAATCTGCATGTTTTCCATAAAGACATTAAGCACTTATAATAATTCATGTTTCTTGAGCAGCAAATCAGCATATTTGAATGATTTCTGAAGGATCATGTGACACTAAAGACTGGAGTAATTCAGCTTTACCATTACAGGAATAAATTACATTTTAAAATATATAAAAATAGATAGAATACAACAGTTATTTTTAAAGGTTTCATATGCTGTCAATAACAAAAAAGCTGCATATGGAGCCTAGTAGTATTATGTCCATTACCTTAGAGACAAATAATTTCAAGTCTTAAGAAATGAACAGTTCAAAGTATAATCTTTAAAGTTATCATGCTGTAATTACTGTAATTTCGACACTACTTGAATGCAGCATAGACTAAATTGTAATATAAAAAATATGTTTGTATTCTGCTCTGGGCTCAACCTGTTGCTCCTGCAGAAACGTCCCGTCATGCTCGTACTGAATGTGAGCGATCCGCCCATCCTCCATCTGCAGTTCACAAAAAGATTTTTTTTTTGTCATAATGATGAAATATAATGTCATACAGACCACATATGACAATGAAAATGTTTTTCAGGCTGTAGTTACAGATCAGAGAACTGTTCATTGACAGCCATGAGGAATTCTGGACCCTTGGTTTATGAATGATGGAAAGAGCACATCTTAACCTGAATGTGGTTTCCTTCAGATACCACCACATATTCCCGTGGGAGCAGGTGCTGAACTCCATCCTGAGAGATGATATACTGGACCTGAGAAAATACAGTGCAGAAGAGGGCATTCAACATGAGAATGTATTGAATGTGTTTGAAAGTTTTGTTAGGATTTTTATATAAATATATTAAAATGTAATTTATTTCTGCGATGGCAAAGCTGGATTTTCAGCAGTCATTACTCCATTCTTCAGTGTCAGAGGATTCTTCAGAAATCATTCTAATATACTAATTTGGTGCTCAAGAAAGATTTCTTCTTATTATTAATGTTGAAAACAGTTATGTTGCATACTATTTTTGTGGAATGTTTTTTCAGGATTCTTTGTTGAATGTGAAGTTCAAAAGAACAGCATTTATTTGAAATAGAAATATAAAGCCTTAGAAAATAAGTTGTACCTCAGTGACCTGATTGTCTCCAGTCATTAAGTGCTGTACTGTCTGTCCATCTACTGTAGTGATCTGCTGAATATATGTTGCCTCCTCCTGAGAAATGTAGAATTTTGTCAAAAACAAGCAAAATGTGAAAACCTATATCTAACCGAAGCCTGATATAAAACCTTCTGTATGACAAATACATTAAAATTGAACAAGCTGCTCTGTTGGCCGAAAAGAGTCAATCACATAGAGGATGAGCATGAGACTGTGTGCACTGTGCAAAAATGCAATACCTGGTCAGAAAGAGTCTGATCCTGAGCCACAATGATGTGTTCCTGACTCAAAGCCTGCTGCAGCCTCTCCGGACTGATGACTGCCTGACCCGCCTGCAGATCTGAACAACACAGGAAAAATAAATATCTTAAAGGCAAAAGTGAAGATGACAAGAGATGTCATATAATCAGAATAAGGCTGTGTGAATCCATTGTTTCTATATAAACAAAACAACAATCTTACTATGAGAGTCAGCACTTACTCTGCAGTGTGGCTAAAGCTTCTTCATCACTGTTAACGATGATGGTCTGCTGCGAGGGGACAGAGCGGGTTTTACGGGGCGAGGGTTCCTGAGTGTGAAGCCTCTCCATGTGGAACTTCAGATGGCCGTTACGGTTAAACCTTAAAGAGAAACTCAGAGCACTGAGAGGCTGTGGAGGTCTGAGCGTATGTGTTGCTTACATCAAGTAGTATAACCAGTGTTGTATAACCAGTAATGTGAACAGAACAAATTCTCTGATAAATCAATTCCATTATCATTTTAATGATAATTTCTCAATTGTTCCCTCACCTTTGGCCACAGACCTGGCAGGCGTAAGGCTTTTCGTTGGTGTGAGTCATCATGTGGCGCCTCAGGTCCTTCTTGTTTTTAGAGGCAAAACTGCAGCTGTTGCATTTATGAGGCCTCAAATATGCATGCATGGCCATGTGAGACTAGGATTATAAAAATAGATATATTATAAAAAGCATTTAACACAACAAAAATGGATTTGTAGAGGTCAGAAAAAGTCATAGATACTGAATTCTCAAACCACATGACCAACACACCTTGACCTCCGGCCAAGAAGGTGCTGTAAAATCACAGTCAGGGCATTTGAATGTTTTGGGGTCTATGTGCGCCCTCTTGTGGTTCTCCATGTCCGAGCGGCCGTGGAAAGCCTCCATGCAGATGCGGCAGGAGAAGCGTTTGGTATTGAGCTGTTGAGAAGGAGGTGATGGACACAGGGAAGGGGAACCTGGAGCTTCACTGCTCAGCTGCAGGAGGAGAATTCCATCAGTTAATCTTTCCATTGGGAAGGAATACAACTGGTTATTGCATCTGTGAAGTAATAAAACCGAGTCTCACCTCTACCTGCTGCAGGACTCCATCTGTCAAGCCTGAGCTCAAATAAAACTTCTCTTTATTCTCTTTGAGAGGTGTAGAGATGGACAAGGGCTTGGTGCTCACTTCCATGACCTGAGGCTCTGTTGAGGGTTCCTCTAAACTGCTGCCAAACACACATGCATCATCTTAAAGAATTTATGTGAAAGACATTACGGCGGCTATTTTTGACATTCGGTAGTACCTCTGTGCTGTCTCTTCAGAGGCCTGCTCCACCACACTAAAATCTGCTTCCTCGTATGTACCGATGCCAATCTGTGTCACCTCCTGTGAAACACCCGTTGTCTCCTCTTGCTCCACGGTCCCTGTAGCTGTCTCAAAAGCCTCCTGCACCAGAGTGTCCCCATTCTCTGACACATGGAAGGTGACAATCTTTTGAGGCTGCAAGGATGAGCCCTCACTCCCAGAGTCAACTCCGGTCCATGACCCTGTCTCCAGGGTCTTACCATCTGGTTTCAACACCGCTACCTGAGAAGAGTGATCAATTTATCAAGGAAAAAAAAAAAAAAAAAAAAATATATATATATATATATATATATATATATATATATATATATTAGTCATATAATGTCAGTTTAACACGGTGATGATTTTTAGAGATACAGATTAACAAATATAATAAGCTACAATCATAAAAAGGCTTACTTATAATTACTAAGTATTTATTGCATTGTAATTATCTAAAATAGACAGGCTTTTGGCAAACATAATCTTCTATTACACCCAATTAATTCCTAGATTGTCTGATGTTTTGTACACATGAAGTCTGTGTACACATGCATTAAAAGAAAAACAAGAAAAGTTTCTTTTGTAAAGAAAAACTTGCCCCTTTTTCTTACAAAAACAAAGTAGCACAGCTTCTGCTAAACTGAAATTTCAATCTGTTTTTAAATAATTTATATCATGTATTGTTTTCTATAACATGTTTTATTGTGTATTGTTATAATACAAATACAACAAACTTATATAACAATATTTATTACTTTTCTTTTATTGTGCTTTTCTAGGCCCGTTATACATTCAACCAACAGATCCAATCCAGATATGTTCAATGGAAAGTACTTAAAATATATTATTGTTATTATGTTACGAATATAACACTAACATAGCCTTTTTTTGCCTTTTGTAGGGGTTTATCTGAAATCTGTACATTTCAAAGCACAATTCAAAGTCAAAACAGTACCAGTATTGGCCTACAATTAGTATTATTCACAAAATTTCCAAATTAACACATTTTACTTTTATAGATATGACCTTAATTCACTTACTGGTATCTCCAATAAATATCATACACATTATGAATTTATAACATTATTTTATATTCCAGTAGATGATGTGAGTGTGTCAGTACAGTACCTGCAGTTCTCTGGAGTTACTCATGTTTAGCAGCAGATCGAGAGCATTCTGGGCTGAGAAGTCTGTAGTCTGGGCTGTGAGAGAGGGTAAAGATTAAATTTAACACTTTAAGCTGTATATTAATAAGGTGAATGATGATATATGTATAGATGAATTCATAATCACACCATATATTTTAGGTGTGTTCCAATTACTGATCCACTGATTACTTTTCTACTGACCTTGCTCATAAATGATGGTAGTGTTTCCCAGTGCATCTTGAGATGCAGATGTGTTCCCTATGGACTCCATAGTTTGGAGAGTAATGGGGTCCACTGTTACCTTTAGGTGTAAAAACAAATATTATTTATGTATGGATGCTGGGATTTTCTTCCATTCAGATACAAGGGCATCAAATGCATATCCATGTACGTACAATGGTCCCTTGAAATCCCTGGGTTTCATGCTGTAATCTCAGCTCCTCAATCTGCTGCACGGTGAAAACAGGTGCCTGGCGCCGGCGAATTGGCTCCTCTGGGTGGGATCGGCTCCACTCATCGAAGGCCTCGGGGTGGCGACACTGCACATGCAGGCGCAGGTTCTTCCTGTGTCTGGTCGTAAAGTGGCACATGTCGCATGAGAAGGGCTTTTCACCTGATCAGAGGGTGAAGATGGACAGATTTGATCTGATTTGAAATCTTCCTACTGCCAACATTTCTAATGATTATGTAACTCACCAGTGTGTTTAATGGCAATGTGGGACACCAGGAAATCCTCTTTACTCGTGGAATATTTGCACTCTTCGCATTTGAACGGTTTATCGTTGGTGTGGGACAGCTGGTGATTGAGCAGGTGCTTCTTGTCATTGCAGGTGTACTCACAGAACTCACACTTAAACCTGACACAGGAGAAGAAAAAAAAAAAGCTACCGTTTACCAATGGAGTTCAGCTTTTAAGAGGAACAGACAGTTACACTGAGTCCTGACATCTAACTTACGTGCTGTTGCCACAGTTCTGTATGTGCGTGAGAAGGTGCATTTTGAAAGTGTAGCGCTTCTTGAAGGATTTTCCACACTGCAAACACATTTATACTAGTGTGAACATTGCATCCAGGGCTGCATTTCACAAAAGGATTGTGAGTCAATATAGATCAATCTGCTTAGGTTTATTCATTGATTCATCAAAACTAGTTTAATTAACAAAATTCACATGCTTAGCTGCAGCACACAAGAATATTACCTTGTCACACATGTGAGGTTTCTCTGTGCTGTGTGTTTTCATGTGTTGCGTCAGGCGTTTCTGCATGGGGTACACGCGACAGCAGATGGGGCATGGAAACTCGGACACTTTGGGAGCCTGTGAAGGATTGACGCAAGACTGCTGTTGCATGAAAAGCTATCCTCATCAAACCACTCAAACCTAACTTAAACTGACACATCATGTCATGATTGTTTGTTGGCTCACATCTTGAATCTTACCATATCTGTCTTCCGACTCCTAAAGGAGAAGAAACAAGAACGTTAATTAATACTGTGTCAGGTTATGTCATGTGTCAATTGTAAATTCATTCAGTATCTTTTATTTTCATAATCTGCACAATTTCAAGTGGACAGACTCTTATAAAGGCACAGTATCATATAGATGATCTCAAGGGTTTGACAAAATAAAATTCAAGACGAGTGACTGATTGAAATGGAGACATGCTGATTTCTTACTTGCTTTTTTTGTGGACAGCTGAGTGCCGGATCACATCTTTCTTATATACACTGGAGTAATCACACACCTCACATTTGTACGGTTTTGTACCTTCATGATTGAACATGTGTTCCTATAGGACACATACATCAGTTTTATAGTTATATACATTTATTTAGACATTAGCACATATTATACAAACATTTAAATTAGTTTTTTCTTTAACCAATTTACCTTAACTAATAATTTAACTAATCAAAGTGAATAAAATACATTTTTTATGGATTTATGGATTGTCAGATGAAAGACTCTAGCTCTTACCTTCAGTGAGGACCACCGTTTGCAGCGGTAGCTGCACTGCAGGCATTTAAAGCGTTCAGGGTCATTTCCCTCATGAGAATCCACATGGAATCTGAGATCCTCTTGCGACAGAAAGCGAGAGCCACAGATCCAGCAATTATGAGGTCTTAGCAGAGGCTTGAGGGATCTGTAGTACTTACTTGAAAAAAAGATAAATGAGACTTTAACAGTCCAGAATGTGTTCAAAATGGATGATAAGGTTTTCTAAGATATAATTTTATGTCAAACGGACAAGTCAAATTAATCAAGTTCTAAGTGCTTTTATGTACAGTAGATGTTCTGTGTGTTTGTTTCATCATCAATTATTTTGTAATTAAATCCATCATTTCTTGTATTATTCCATTTGAGGTTCAATTTAAAAATGTAAATTCATTTGGTGCTCTTTAAAACGTAAGACACAAGAATGCGTCACTAAGGGAAATGACGTATTAATTAGTCGCCCCAACAGACTGCTGATGAACAGAAGCCTCACAATGCTCTGCTGTGTTGCGTTTAAAAGTTATGATTATTCATGTACAAAGCTAAAGGACTTTTAAAGTGGACTTTACAAGACTCTTTTCATGACAAACAGCCAACGAAGTATTTGTATGTAAAATGTAACGAAAGTGTCCATAATAGCGCTAAGTGCCATTTTGTGTTTGATGTATTTTGAATTGTTTTCACTTATTTACAGTTCTCACAGTGTTATGGCGTTAACGACGCCAAAGGCGTAAAACACACAAAGATATAAAGAAGATGACCCTGAGAATAAAACGCCCGTTCTAAAGAACCAACGTGTGTCTGTGTTGTCGTGAAGAGAGCTATACAAGTGTTGTTGTGGATGATCAAAATGTAGTGCAGGTGCTACTTACTTTCGATTCATGTACTTTTTGTACTTCTTTTGAAGGAATCGTTTAGAAGGCCGGCCTCGCTTTTTGGGCAAAATCTCCAGGTCATCAGGGCCTGTGTTTGATGAGGGATCTTTGTTTTCTGAATCTGACTGGCTGATGGCTGGTTCCACTGCTGACCCACTGGATAGTGAAGAAGATCCATTCTCCAATCCAGAGGAACTTGCTTCTTCAGGAGCTTGAGGGTCCCCTGCATTGTTTATTTGAGTTGCTGCTGGTGACTCTGTTTCATACATAGGTGAAAATAAGAGTCATCTCAGACCTATGAAAGTTGTGAAGCAGATTTATGACTTTAGTTTAATATTTAGACCTTCTTAGACCTGAAAAGCTAAATTAACACTGACCTAAGTCAGGAAGGAATTTGCGGGGTGGCCCAACCATCCTGCGGGGCCGTTTCTGTGAGGTAGAGGAAGATGATGAAGAACAGGAAGGAGGAGGAGTGCTGTGACTGGAAGCCAATCTGGACCTGGCCTCTTCATCAACTGGCTTATAATCACTGTCACCTGAATGCAAACTGCAGATCAATTAAAAAACAGGGAATGAAATATAGAGCACGCAAACTGCTCTCCACTAACCTTGATCATCAAGAGCGCCTGCATCAACGATGTCATCTTCTTCCTCTTCTAGTGGCTCCTCCTTCTTGACCTCAGAGACTGCTCGCGCCCTGCTTTCGGATTTTCGAGGACGTCCCCGTCCACGTTTCTTTTGGCCCGGACCACCTACATGAGATAGCACATGACAAACTTAAGAGAACTGCATACAAAAATTAAGACTTAAGACAGCCCTGTTTTTCTGCATTATGTTAATGCAATTGCATGTTATTAAATCACACTGTGTTTGTTAATTGAGGCAAGAGGAGCGCTTGCCCTGCAACTGAGCTTGGTTTCTCCCAAGGTTTTTTTTTCTGTCACCTGATGGAGTTTAGGGTCCTTTCCACCATTGCCATGCCATTGGCTTGCTTAGTTAGGGTTTAACAAACACTGAATATTCAGTAATATTATCGATTTGACTGCAATGACACTAACGGATGAGAACAAAAGTTGAACTGAAATAAGCTGGATGATGTCTTCTGCAGAGCTGATTATAGCTGAATTAAACTTATATCTGATGAACTTTACACAATTACTGAACTGAACCAACACTAAACTGACGTGATCTGAATTATGAGACTACTGTTTTTTTAGAGAATTTTTACATCAGAATTTAAATTTGTCTGACGAAGCTTGCATTATCTGCTGCTCAATTTCTAATCAATTTTTGCTGCTTTTAAATATAAAGTTTTGATGTGACTTGATTAAAAAGTCTTTGTGGCCATCATGTGTCCTTAAAGTTTCAAATAAATTTTCTCAAGCACGAAGTATGACCCTGATCTGCTTTAAGAGTGCCATTTTGGACAGGGCCATTAATGGGGAAGATATAAAAAAAAAGATGTGATTTTTACATTTGAAAAAGAAAAAAATTAGCTTTACCTGGTGGTTTAAAGTGTTTGTCTCTCATGTGGTTGATGAGCGTATCTTTGGAGACACTTTTATATGGGCACATCTTACACTTAAACTGCTGTACGATCACCACCTCCATCATTTCCTCTAGCTCAGCCATGTCTGGGGTTCTGGGCCCAGGCTCAACCACCATCCCAGACTCCACCGTTTCAGGCTCTGGGTGGGTGGAATAGGTCCCACTGCTACTTATGTATGGGCCGGGCAAGTTATCGTTGCAGTCCATTTGATCAGTGAGCTGGGATCCCACTGTGTCAGCCAGGGAGTGCCGAACGGCACCCTCGTCGGCATATAGCGAGCCCTGTGGCAAGTAGGAGTGCTGGGGTTCTTCTACCACACCTCCTTCCTGCTCTGATGCCGAGACGTGCTCCCTGTCATCCATGCTGCTGTCTATATAACGTGAATGCTGTGGCCGCTCCACACCCTCGTCGCTGTACTCCAAATAGCCATCACTGCACTCTACGACGTACCGGGGCGAGCGAAACGAGCATCTCTGAGGGCTACCGTCTGTACCGCTGCACTCTGCTGCATAACGCCCTAGAGGTTCTTCTGAGTCTGCCACGCTGAAGTCGGTGACCCCTGAATGACGTGGGGTCTGGTCTGGTTCTGCAGCCGAGCACTCTATGTACCGAGCCTCTCTGGTCTGGTCTGGGTCGTCTCCTCCACTGCACTCTATGTACTGGGAGTGCTCCGGCTGGTCTGGGCGGCTGCAGCTGCTGCTGCCGTCGTCGTGCTCACGGTATCCAGAGTGTCCAGGTTGGTCGGGTTCCACACTGCCCTGTGGGTTTTCTGACAGGTCTGCCTGGTCCAGGCAAGTGGAGGTGGGTCCATCAGCAAGGGCTTCAATGGCAATGCGGCTTGACAGCGCAGAAGAAGACATCTGAGCCACCATCGGAGCTCCTACACACAGTGAACAAAAGAAATGGCTTATTGAATATCCAAAAACTACCTCTCTTTCATCATTATTTATTCCCCCTCATGTTGTTCCAAATCTGTATGCATTTCTTCTGTGGAACACAAAAGAAGATAGTTTGAAGAACGTTGGTAACTAAAGAGTTTCGGTTCCCATTGATGTCTATTGCACTTTTGCATTAGTCAATGGGAACTGAAACATTTTAGTTACCAACATGTTTTTTTTCATACAGGTTTAGAACGACAGGATGGGGAGAAAAAATTCATTTTTACATGGACTACCCCTTTAAGTCAATTTAAAAAAGTTCTTTCCTGCAGTGACTATGGTAATACAACTAGCACATTTTGGTCAAATAATATTCTAACTGAAAACTTATGCATTTAAAATCTAGATTAGTCACACAGATTACAACAAGAACAAGACAAAAAAGGGAATTTTACTACAGTATAAATATTGACAGCACCATATGTAGGATGTAGGGATAGTTTAGCCAAAAATGAAAAATCAGCCATTATCTATAAATGCTCATGTTGTTCAAAACTCATATGATTTGCATTTTTCTGTGGAACAGGATTTGTAAACAGAAATATGATTATAATTAAAAATGAAGAAGAAGAGAAAAAAAAGAATTCCAGAAGTTTGGAGTTGAATTAAAAATAAGAAATATATTAGGATTCTTTTTTTATTTTATCTTATTTCAAAGCTTGTTTTGTTTCCCAACAACCAAATAGTGTAGGCGAAAAACAGTATGTGAAAAGAGTAGTATGTCCGAATTCACAGCATTCATAAAACAGTAGGTGAAAAGTACCCGGATACCCTACTACGTCCCGGCGAGATTCTGAAGTGTGAATCAGATGGACAGTTTACTATCCCATGAGGCCACAGGAGAGGATTTGTGAATGTCAGTAAAGTAATGCAACTGACATTGTAGGTCATGTCCGGACTACAATCATACTACACACATTTATACTATATAGAACACTTTTTAATCACTTAGAAGAAGTTAAAAGAAGCACCTACTTATAGAGTATGAGATTCCACATACAGGCCTTGACTTTGAACTCTAGGGATATTTCTCACCGTCATCAGGACCTTGAAGTATCAGATACTGTGTGGTCTCTGCACTGCCATCCTCTGCACTTGTAACTGCAATACATCCTGTAAAATGGGCACAGAAACACAGTACTGACATTGAATACTATATAAACATAAAGATGACAATGTCTACCACATTAAATACCTTGGGTGTGATAAAAAAAGAGGCAAGAGGTTTTTCTACCGTTCATAATGTCAGGCCCAATGGTGGATTCAATGATCTTGTCAATAGCTGAGCCGAGATCTGAGGACGTGGAAGCAGTGGAATCAGAAACCATCATTCCTCCTTCAGAAACAGCGCTGGAGTGGACCAGGACCTGGACAGACTCTGACACCAGGACCGACTGTGTCACAGTGGAGACGCTGGACACACTGGTTGACTGGGCCACAGAAGAAGAGTCTGGGAGATGAACTCTTCGCACATCAGTACTGGAGCTCGTCTCTGGGATAAAAACCTAAAGCGCAAGCCAAAAAAAAAAAAGAACCTTGATATGAATTACACACTAACATGCGGAGATATGGATGTGTGGGTTGTTTGTCTTACCACAAGTCCCTCAGAGCTCTGTCCTACATGACAGTCTGATTCTGGGGCCTGGGCAGGAGGAGCGGCCGCGTCGCTGCTATCAGCAGACATGGCTTCTGAAGACTCCATGCCCATGCCGCTCTCTGACGGCTCCTCCATTCCAGAATGCCCCACATCACTGCTGCTCTCTACCTCCATCTCCTCAGAGTCCATCTCTGCTCTGTGGGAAAGTGTCTGTCACTCAGTAATGCAGAACTAAATTGGACATTGCATTCTGAATGATACATGCAAAGCGCATAAAATGTAATGAAGTAATCATTTTATTGAAAAATGTTTTAAAAATGTCTTTTGATGTATAAACATGATTTTGTGGAGGTTCAGTATTTGAATATTTATATTAACAATATTTTAAAGTTTGAAGTCAGTAAAAATTTCTAAATAGAAATTAAGTCTTTCATTCAGCAAGGATACATTAAATTGATCAGCAAAGACTATTTTGAATAAATGCTGTTCTTTTGAACTTGATATTCATCAAACAATATCATGGATTTCACAAAAATATTAAAAGAAATGTTTCTTGAGCAGCAAATCAGCTTATTAGAATAATTTCTAAAGGATCATGTGACACTGAAAACTGGAGCAATGCCTACTGAAAATTCAGCTAAAATACATATTAAAATATATTAAAATAGAAAACAGTTATTGTTAACTGAAATAATATTTGACAATCTTACGTTTCTGCTGTATTTTTGATTAAATAAATGCAGCCTTGGTGAGCAAAAGAGAATTATTTAAAGGAATAGTTCACCCAAAAATAATAATTTTGTCACCATTTCGTTCCAATCCTGTTTAAGTTTCTTTCTGATGTTGAACGCAAAAGAAGATATTTTGGGGACCATCAACTGTTTGATTACCAACATTCTTCAAAATATCTTCTATGTTCAACATAAGAAACTTATACAGGTTTGGAATGACATGAGGGTTGAATGAATGATGACAAAATTTTCAATTTTGATGAACTATTCCTTCAAAACCCTAAAAACAAAATGAACATGAAATTTTTGAATATTATTGTTCATATAGAAAATTAAATATTATATACAGATATTGTTTCTCACCATTAAAAGAATTCAAACTATATATACAAAAAAATAGATTTGTTCAAATCATATTATATTGAAGATATAGTGGGTTTATATAATTGTTTCTTTCAAGTGTTTTGCAGTAATCTGTGAGATATTCAAATAAAAAGCTATGTAAAAATGCTAAATATTTTCTTTCATTCAGTTTTAACATCTGGATAAAACTGATGTTTTGCATGTAGTGTATTTTAGTGTATTCACAGAAGTATAGATCCATTGACATTTTTCTGCTGAATTTACACAAAAGCCTTGTTGCAATCAAGTTGCAAAACTAATTTTTTTATAAAATCAACTAGAATTTTCTAAATAATTCATTGCATCACACATTTCTTTGTATTTTGTGTTGTATTGCATGTATTGTTATTTCCTGCTTATGTATGTCTACAGTGTCAAATTCCCCCAGGGGATGAATACAGTTGTCTTGTGATGGCAGCTTTCTAAGTCACTAAAGCACATTATAAGCTTACCAGCAAAACCACAAGCCAGTGTGGCCCCTGCACTGAATGCAGTCAAATAACAGAAAACATCATCTAAAACATTTGATTTCTCACATGTTCTCAAATGATATCAATCCCTCCCCACCAGAACACCCATCTAGCTGTGGCGGGGACATACAATCTTTCTCTTGACTCAAACTTATCAAGGACAAAAGGGTTTTGATCCTTGCTCAACATGACACGTTCTGATGTTTAGCACACCAACAATTGTATGAAGAAAATGTCGCCGCATTAGATTCCAAAAACACTTGCGTCCTCTCATTGATTGTTGCTACTCTTTGCTTTATACTAAGCGCGTGTATGTGCTGCCCTTCGTCCTGCCTGCTCGCGCAGTGCCATTTTCCCTCCCGCCGCTCCGAGTTTATTTTTTTCCGCTCAGGCGATATGAAGAACCGCTCGGGGACCTCGAGGGCCTGCGCGAGCAGGGAGAGCCAGTTCGCCCGAATGTTTTTCTCTTGCCCATCATGGAAGAAACTGTATTTGTACACAATTTTACACCATTATTTTGAGCTAGGATTTTTTCTTACCTTGAATGGACGACTGTTTTGTTCTTGACGCTCTCGAATGAGGCGAAATAAAATAGATCTTTGAAAGCGAATAGTTGGTAATGGTTTCTAGTCGGGCGCCATCAGCGTCTCCTCGCTTCCTGTCCTCAAAGCTGGCCGGAACTCGTTTATCCGTCACAGGGAAAAGACGAGAGGGAGAAAACCTTAATCTACTTTATAATGTATCACGATTTATTTGAAAAGAGATGCTCTATTTAGAGAACATGAATATCGAATATTTGACTTCATCTTTTAAGTGTTTGTCAAATAATGTTGTAAACCGGAGGACTAATTGCTCTCAGAGGATGAAACCACCGAGTGTCTCGCGGATTAATATGAAGCCGGTTGTTTATCTTAAGATTCTCATTTATAATTTTTGATTACGCCAAAATAAACACATTTTATTGCACATACTGAATGTGAGGGGTTGTATTATACATCAGTCAGTTTACATTCGGTTAAGTCTCTCATGTGGATATAGATGAGACGTTTACCCCACTGCATATACTGTCATTCCGCATGAACTACGATTAATATTTTGACTTTTAATTTAGCTAGTTGTACAATTAGTCCAGCGCTTTCACTTGTTTTATTATTTTCTCGTACGGCGAATTATGAAAATCGGAAAATCATTTAGAGCAGCGTTAAAATATCAATGGACAGCCTTGCTTTTGGTATCAGTATTCCTATATCATTTTAAGTCCAACAGATATTTAAATTTAAGAAGTCCCCCTGAAATGACAATTTTATTACGTTCCTCATATGCAGTCATGACACTTTAAGTAATTGTTATTTGTTCTATTTGTATATGAGTGACTGTGTCTTTAAAATGATAACTTTTTATATAAAATGGGTATGTGTATGGTTGTGTGAATGTTTACATAAATTTTTTCGATAATAATCAGCTGCTAAATATCAAACACTAGTGTGGCAACAGTTTAAAACAGTCTGCAGTAATTACATTTTGAATATTAAAAGCTATAGCCTTAACCTTGTGAAAATATATATATCAAATTCAGTATTTTGCTGCATTTTCAAATATAATTCTTTGCCTAGATATGATAGAGCAGTTTGAACAAGGATTAAATGGTCTTGTTTACAAATTTATTGAGTAATCATAAACAATGCAACAAACAAATAAAATAATAAATAAGTGGAATGTGGAAAATTAAATTAATAATATTAATATTATCACTTACACCAGGCGAATGATTTCACAATATGCCAAAATCTGGGCTAAATAACTTCTCAATATCAGCTCTAAGGCTGAAAATAAACCTTTGCTTAGAAAAACATAGGAGTGGTGTCAATACAGAGAAAAATGGATGCTTTGTTGACAACAAATACAGGCTACAAGTTTAGGCTACAATGTTCCTGAGGTGACTCCACTCATACATTTACAAACAAAGTTAATTCCTAGAATTACACTGGCAGTGCCTCATTGTAGTTTTATAGAACAAGATTATAGTTTCTCTTAATGTCCTGTTAAGAAACTCATCATGGACAAAGCAGTTATATAGTAAGCTGAAATAAATTATAAGACCACGTTAAAGCTGACAGACAAATATGCCTAACATCCCGTTTCATGTGCCTAAGATAATTTCAGTGTTAAAACAGTTCTTTCCCTATAACAGTTAAAGTCAAAATCCCCATAACAGAGACTTTAAATTTAATACATTCTATCTGTGTCTTCCTCACTACATTTTACACTGAAGAAAAACGGTTTCCCTATTAAAAAGGGCTCTGTCATCAGGTTAGGATGTTGGATGTTTTCACTGAGTGACTGCACATCTTAGGAGCATTTTAGGAGGTCGTACTTCACATAACCGACTCGGTCAACCTGCCTCTTGGCATTCATTCTCCAGTAGAAATTCTCCCGGCAGAAGTAAAAGAATCCTGAAAAATATTTAAAAATAGCAGAAACGTCATTTTCTTGATCAGGTAAATCAGAGTAGTTAATCATACTTTATTAACTATTTTAGACTATTAAATTTGACTTACCCTTGTAGAGGAACACATCATGTGAATCAGTGGGCACTCCACCAAAAACTGAGTCAGTGAATCGTGGGTATCCACTGTCTATCGTCTGAGCCTTTACATCAAGTCTGTGACAATAAATAAGAGATAAGAATACTGTGGCAAAACTACAATTACAGAGCTTTACATTCTCCTATCAGCTCTTGCACCTTATAGTTCTGAAGTGAAGTTCACATACCTCCAGAAGTTCTCCCCATTAAACAGGAGCACCTTGCCTTTTCCTCTCTGCACAGCTCCATCCACTCTGTCCAAGTTGCTTGGCAGGCCGAGCTTCTCAATTTTACGTGGTCCAAACACCTCATTTCCAGTATAAACCCAGAACTGTTTTTCTGTGAGCATGAGATACAGTTGATAAAGCACTGTTATGTATCAGCTTCAACACGTTTGGCAATAATAGCAAAATATCTCAACTTGGTAAGTAAGTACCTGCAAAGAAGTAAATCTTTTTCGTGAGTTGGTCCTCAAAGGCAGTGTTAATGACGGCTGGCAGGGCAGGCCACTTCTCAGATACCAAGAAAGGACCTTTGCGTTCTCCTTTCTTTGAGATCTTCCAGTAGTGCCTTTGAGAGAGAATTTAGAAACATGCAATCAAGAATAAGGCATAATGAAGTTTGTACGTTCATATCAGTAGAATTATAGCTCATACCCATCCTTGAAGAAATGAAGTTCTTTCTGGATTTCAGTGATGGTATCAAATTCCTTGATTTGGCAAGCATCTACTGTGGTTGAAACAGTGGTTGTTTTCTCACTCGGGGTGGATTTAGTTGGCAAAATCGGAGAGGAAGTGGTGAACTGTGGTTTTGGAGGAGTGGGATCAGGGCCAGTTTTAGGTCCTGAAAAGAAATAATTAAATAATATATATATATATATAAGGATTCATTACACTGTATATGAAAAATATTAACTGTGATATTATAAAGACAATGTATTTCCACATTTAATGAATTGGATTTTTATTGTTATTGGATGGAAGCCAAAGCAAATATTTAAATTATTACTCAAACCCAAGTTTAAAAACAGAGCTACAGTCAAACCAATAATTATTCAGACACCAGATAAAATTTTTGATATCTTTTACTAGTGGGTGCAGGACACTATAGTTCATTTATGCAAGTGAGGAGAGCAAAATAAAGCAAACTGTGACATATTATACCCCAAAATATACATATCATACAGTGGACTACCAGTAAAACTGATAAAAATTTGGGACCAAAAATTTGATTTGACACTTTGACCTGACCATGTTTTGTTACATACCTTTCTATCAAAGTTATCTGACATTATCAAGATGAATTTGTTCTGACACAGTTTAACTCTGAGTTCTTGTCATATTTTATTACCATTTTCTAAACTACACCGAATAAACTGTGATAATGTGAGAAATGTTGAAGGTGTCTGAATAAATTTTGGTTTGACTGTATACATTTGAAAATACAAGACTCAAGTGTGATATTATAAAGACAGTAAGTTTCCAAAAATCAAGTAACTGGATTTTTTAATTGCTATTGGATGGAACCCAAAGCTAACATTTAAAATATTACCACAGGACCCCGGTTTAAAAACAGAGCTATAAAGTTTAATATATAAGGACTCATTTACACTACATATGAAAAATACTATACAAGAAATACTAAAGACAATATGTCCCCAAAATTAATGAATTGGCTTTTTCATTGATATTGGATGGAACTCAAGACCAAGATTTAAAATATTATCCCAGATTAATATATTATCTCAGTTTGACAAACCCTGTTTTAGGACAGACTCCAACTCTCACTATACACTCAAAACTGTAGAGGGAGCTATTGTTACACTATGCATCATATGCAACTGTTATGAGAGTATGATGCTACGTGGTGTTTAAACTGTATTGAAATATGAATCAAGAATCACTCTCACCTGGTCCAGAGCCAAGGGTCCAGTATTCATCATCATCAAAATGGGCATCTCCCTGGATTCCCTCACCTGGAGGATAGGCGTGAGCCAGCAGCCCATCTTTTCCATCAAAGGGATAGGGATCGCCATGATCTGAAACAAAAACAGCAGCTCAATCAAACTCATTCAAACAGTGTTAAAATGTAATACTTTAATCTATTACAAAAACTCAACTTACCAGCTTTCCCAAAGGAGATCATGATGTCAGCAGTGCCGTCATAGAGGCGTGTGAACGTCAGAGGGGTAACGTCACGCCAGACTTTGAAAGCTCTGGCAAAGGCGTCATCGATCAAAGAGGCTTCCATGTCAGGTGAGTAGTTCAAAATCCTGCATAACAAAACAATGCAATGGATTACACTGTGTTCATTACAAATCTATGAGATGTGTTGAAGTCAAAGTGTAGATGGTGTAGATAATATCCCACCTGTATGTAACATCATTGTGATCCCACTTCAGGTCTCCTGTGAAAGTCTGATAGTTACGGATGTCTGGGACCCCACAGCGAGGCTGCTTCATGGCTTCAATCGTGGGCTGGTCAAGAGAGCCTGTCTCCTTAAGCCCGAGCTGATTCTGGAGCTTCTTCAGCGCATTAGAAGCAGACACGACTGCCTGTAGTCCGCTCTTCTGAAGAACATCTATGTAGCCATAACGCTTCAGGTACTCCTGGGGTCAAATATTTAGATAAGAGGAATTCACATAGAATTATAAAATCAACTGCAGTGTACTATTTCAAAAGCAGGTGACTGAATATCCATGAACTAAAACTTGATATACTCACATCTGCCAGCTGTATGTCTGTCATGTTCTTGATCACATCTCCAGGGAACGTCACATACACGGATTTAAGCGGCACACACCAGGCTCTTAAAGAACAGGTTCCAAGAACCAGAAACGCTAAGACTCCAAGTCTCATGATTAGCGCTTCAAGTCACAGATCAAAGTAAAATTTGATAAGAAAACAGACTCAAAACTATAAAAACAGTCTATCAGAGAGATGAAGTACAAGCAATGTTGTTGTTTCCTCTTCTCCTGCTCTCTCTGTCTTCTCTGGTGCCCCAAAGGCAGTATTTATATGGTCCCCAGGGCTTAGTCACTGAGCATCCACCCACCTCCAGTAGGTCATTTTAGAACTCCCACTTACTAGCACTTGCCCACTGAAAAGGAGTGATTTGTTTTTCATCCATTCAAAAAAGAAGGGGCTTTCCAACAACCTCACATTAAGCTTGAAGACACAAAAGATAACAAACAAAGACTGTCTTGTCTTTAATTAAGTTTCTTAAAATAAATTGTGACTCATAAATATAAACATAAGTATTAATTAAAACATCTTTTAAAATAAATACAATACATTTAATAAACATGAATATATCATGTATATAATTTGGAGAAATTGGCTATATGAATATGACTGTATTTATGGGAAAAAAGGTCAATAAATAAATAGTACATATTTTTAGCAATTATCTACATAAGTATAAATGTATTTATGCAAAATAAGGGTAAATAAATAAATAGGACATAATTTTAGCAAACTGCTTTATGAGTATACATGTATTTATGGAAAACAAACAAATATATATTATGCATATTGGCAGTTGGCTATATGAGTGTAAATGTACAAAAATATAAATTAATTTTTCCTTTTATTTTTCACAGTGAAGGAAGGTAATGCAGGTAATGAGCACCAGAGAAAGTTGATTTTGGATGGTTTGAATGAATGGACATAAAATCATTCTGTGTTAGGAAACTTTGGGAAACCCATAAACTGAAATAGTGCCAGGTAAGCAGCCTTATTGCACAATTTCCTTATATTTTGCACCAGCACTGATGAAGATGAGTGACGAATATAGAGGTGTCTTGCCAACACAGCTCTATTAACTTAAAACGTTGTGCGTAGTATTCATCTGTGCTGTGTTGACATGCAGGTTCAGAGTAGTTTTGTGCCCAGAGGCAAAGGAAATCCTAAACCATAAATGGCCATAAATTAGGCTAGTTTCTGCAAAAAAATGCAGAAGCCATCAGCTGTTTATTTCAAAAAAAGTTGCCTAATTATGCTTTGCAAATGAGGATGTAAGAGTGTTGTTAAGTGATGCAATCATATGCTAATATCCTAATTTCGGTCACTGATGTGTGTCTGTATCCGTTTTTTGGGAAATTATGTTACACACACCTCACATAATGTAAAACACTGACGAAATATTTGATATCACTGCCTTTTCTAGTTATACACATCAACAAATGCATCAATACATTAATAAACTGTGACACAAACTGAAACAGGAAAGACTTATCGCCTGACATATTGCTAAAAATATCTTGCATGTCTCTATTTTGGACATTAAAATTCATTTCCTCTCTCAATGTACGCTTGATAATGAATCAGCAGCTACAGTGAGGGTGGTGACTGCCTGTATGTTTGCTCTTTTAAGGACATGTATTAAATTAGTAATACAGCATAAGGTAGGGAAAAGTGTAATGTGGTTTTCAAAGTGTTTTTTGGTACACTAAGGCTGTAAAGCCATAGTGGGACAAATCTGAACATTTAGTAATTGATTCTGACACAGTGATGGGAAGATACCACATAAAACCTGATTGTATTAAGACATTCTTGCGACACTTCCGACACAAATGCAATATCCTTTTTAATTACTTCATCAGGAGCGAAACACAAACTTGATCACAAACAGGGATTAATCACTTTCAACAACATAATAACACAGATGCTTAACTGCACATAATTAGACAACATGAGAAATCAGGAAATAGCAGCATTACAGAATTCAAAAATTAAAGCATTTTCACATCTGCCATCCATTCTCACATCAGTGCCAGTGTTTTCACAAGCATAAATGATCCCCAGCCTGCTTCTAAGGATTCATATGTTGTTTACTGAAATTGTTTCTTTGGTCAGGTTGAGATTTAGTGGACGCCAAGGGCAAGGGACATATGTTTGAGTTGTTTGTATCACGACATAAAACATTTCAGGACAAGTGAATCCCAGTTGAGGTTTAGTTTTTATCGCTTGCATGTTTGACCCCCAGAATGTTTTCATAAACAACCACCCAGCGGTTTGGAACATGGAGGCCTACCGTTTTTCTGCTTTACCTGAATTTAGAGTGAACTGATATAGAAAGCATGACTTCTATGGCAAAATATCAAACATACTGAGAGCATTTTATCAGAAATAGTTTTTATGGTCCACTGTAATGTCTGTATCCTGTGGGTGGAGTTGTATTGGAAAATGGATTTGATTTGTTAAAAAGATAATAAAAATTACAATATAATGAGGTCACTTTTCAGTGTATGTGTGTGTGTGTCTGGGCATTGATGTGTGAGTTTAAATTTGGGGTGTGTCACTAACATAATGGTGAGTAAGAAATTATTAGGAAATGTGTTCAAAATGTGCAATTTCTGAGACAATTTTGTCCTAATCCCAGTTTAACACCTCTGGTGTGACTGTAAATGCAGACCTTGAGCCAAAAACTCATCACCAAACACCAATGACTTGTACATACACTATATAGACAAAAGTATTGGGACACCCCCTTCTTTAGAACAGAAAAATGCACTTCCAAATCTGTGGCAAAAACGATGGGAACATAATTCATGTATTTAAAAATTGTATTTCCATCTCTGTTGCAACAGTTTTGGAAGTGTCTAAAATGACTGTACCCATATGTACAAGTCATTGGTGTTTGGTGATGAGTTTTTGGCTCAAGGTCTGCATTTACAGTCACACCAGAGGTGTTAAACTGGGATCAGGACGTGGTTTTATGCAGATCAGTCAAGTTCTTCCACATTGACTGAATCAATAATTTTCTCTTTGAACCTTGCCTTATGCACAGAGGCATTGTCATGTTAGAATAGAAAAGGGTCCTGACCAAACTGTTGCTATAAAATTAGAAGCACACAATTCCCTAGAATATCATTATATGCTTAAACATTAAGATTTGTACTCATAGAAATTACTAGGCAAACATGCTCATTAGAAGGGGGCGACCCAATACTTTTGGCAATATAGTGTATATAACTATGCATTTATATATAATCCAAATAGAAACAATAGAGCAATATTTCCTAAAAAAAAGTTTGATCATGCTGAGGTAGAACAAGTCCACATGAAGACTTGTTTAATGCATAAATTGTGCACAATTTTCTCAGTAGACAACAAGGGAGTGACTCTTTAAATTTAAAGACAAAACAAGGGAAATATATTGGTGTTTATGTTTTTGAGACGTACGGCTGACATTTGATGTGGAGAGCTCTGTTGTTAATTTAAAATTTGGTCATGAAAGCCCTTCTGAGGACGAACTTTCCTGCGATGAGGAGGGATGTCAAACGTAGAACAACACAAGAAAATAATTTCAATACGAATTAGCATAACAACACGCACGCATTTAGAATGCAACCAAAATCCACAAAGCATAACAAGAACCGCTGATGTGGTCACATTTGGTTTTTGCACTGTTGGTATTATAAAAAGATCTTGTCGAACGATTTCTCACTTCATATAGTATTTCTATATTCTGACTAGCTGACACGCTGTTAATTTTTTTATGGTAATCAAGTCCTGTAGCTATAACTGTTTAAAAGCTGGGTTCGTTTACTGGACATCTATTTACAATCATTTATGCACCATCATACAGGCGCTACTATTTCCATCTGTCACATATCCAGATTTCATCCAGATTGCTTATGCGGAAACATCTGTATCTGTTTAAGTACGGCGTCAAGTGAGTAATGAAAAACGGCTCCAGGGTTGTACAGAATGCCACAGTGTTTTTGCTATTTAACATCCCCCCAAAAAAAGAAAAAAAAAAAAAGCCTAGCACACCCCCCAGCATCTTCTGCTGGGAACAAAATACATCAACCTGCCTTGTTTGGCAACATTAAATTTACCCTTAATTTGAGAAAACATTTCTCACACCATATGTTACAAATGAGGAAACCACAGCAGACAAACACAGGTTATTGCGTTACGACAATGAGGATGAGGTGTGACGGCAGTGTGAATGTGACTACGCAATAACACAGTGTGGTCTGAAAAGACACTGTGTGAAAACAGTACGCTACTGTTCACCCGTAGAGTCGATGTTAGACGAGGCAAGGAGCGTCCACGACAAGTCCGCCTCTTCTTAAACTTCTGAAAATAATTATGTTTTAAATGTTGCAGGCAGAGATTGCTAGCAATAAAACAAGCACAGCTACATAGTCTGCCCTGCCCTGGTCTTCCAGCCAAAGCCTACACAGACACTGAACCCTCACACTTGGCTTTGTCCGACTCCAGCAGGCTGCTTTTTAGGAAAACAATGCCCTAATAATATTTTATGATATGTTTGGCCCATGGTATTTATGTTACGAAATGGCTGAACAACCGAATAAACTGTTCATAAATCATTGAGAGTAATTCCGTATCGTGTTTATCACCAATGACCGCTAGTAAAATGGAGGGCTGCACCCCAGCCATGTATTCTATAAAAAGATGCTTATATCATTCAGCTCATTGAATGGGAATGGGAATACATCATCCAGCAGACCAAATCGCATACTGTACAGCATACAACACAGCATTTCTATTACTTAATTCTTGAGAAATGGTCTGAAGTGTCATTGTACTCCCATAGGAGTGAACTGGTACACCAGAAAAATGATGTTTCATTTGAATATCACTTCATTGGTCAAATAGAGACTACAAGCATGCTCATTCATGCATGTGTTTCATTTTTTTATGTTTTGACCAAACAATGATTAACCACACTATCATATCTGGATCTTGACAGTGAAAATGACAGACTTCCATCTGGTGATGTTTGCAGGACTTCTCCAACAATTTAGTTCACTTAAACCAAGTTTAAAGCAAGCTCACATTTATCTGCCTCTATTTTTAAGAGCAATACCCACAATTCAAAATCCAATCAACAACCCATGCATAGAAGACCCTACATTTTTTTCTTTTTTTGATATTATTCATTATTGATTATACTCAGATGTAAGTCACAATATGGAAGAATAGATCTGTCACTACATCCATTACATCGCAACTTTAAAACTGTAGCTTGCCAGGCTACAAGATAATCATAATTTTAAATAGTTAAACTAATGAGGCTACTCATTCGAAAATAAAACAAAACAACAAAATAGCTATGAAAATTATTTCATTCATAATTTAAACATTGCACAAAAACAGTGAGGTTTGTGATTGCCAAGTGATGGCGAGACCTAGAACACTGAAAGGTCTTATGACAATAGCACAAGCTCATCATTAGTCAAATCTTAATTAAACAGCATTTTTAGTACCCAAGTAGAGAATACAGCATTTGAGTCCTGATTGCTGTTGTCACTCACGCAAATATCCAAACTGTGTGAAGGTAACTGTGTTGCTGTGTGAATATGGTCTCTGTGAATTGGCTGAATCATTTAGACAAATCATCTGCTGCTGTGTTGACATACTTTTCCAGCTGCAGGAAAAACCATTGTTAGACCAAGCTCTGCCGGTAATAACAAGCAAAAAGTAGCATTTTCAGGCTTTTATCATCAAAAGCACTTGCTTTCTGCTTTGCTAATAGTGCAGCAAATGCGGACTAGGTGTTTGCATAAGAGGTTGAATCATTTCCTGTGGCTACATACAGTATGTGATGACATTATAGGAGGTAAGTAGGAATTTTTTTTTTTTGTTGTTGGGGGGGGGCGGGGGTTGGTTGGTTGGTTCCTAAACAGAGGGGATAGGATATGAGCCACTATATTGGTCAGATGCCAACATTGGCACTTCATAAGAAGCTTAGATCACCAATTACCAAGGCAAAATATGGAACAACATGATAACATCTACTCCCTCAGATTGAGCATGACGTATCCCGAGCCCAAGATTTCTCCATCCCTAGGAAACTGGAACAGTCACCATCCATCAAAATCCCTTGCAGTTTCAGAATGAGATGGATTGACTGACTCTGTCTCATCAGCTGTCAACTACAATCCTTTCTCGAGAGAGCCGTCATCCTGACAATTTAGCCAACTTTCACTTCCATCCCTACCTACACTGGATATACCCTGCAGTGGGTTCTTTGTCACCATATGTAATGCTATGCTGATTATACACATTCTCTCTAGCACTGATCTGCAATAATTAACATTTTATATAATAATAAATATTGATAGTAATTGCACCAAATCAGCATATTAGAATGTCTCCTAAATGATCATCATGAGACACTGGTGACTTGAGCAATGGTTGCTGAAAATTCAGCTTTGCCATCATAGGTATAAAGTTACATTTTAAAAAATATAAAAATAAAAAAAGTTCTTTTAAATGGTAAAATGTTTCACAATATTATCATTTTGTATTTTTGATCAAATAAATGCAGCCTTGGTGAACATTATATAGCACCTAAGGTGTCATGTGAAACTAGGATGAAAAGAAAAAAAAAACATCAAATAAATTAAAGTCTGTGATCCATGGGATCAGTGAGTCAAAGTGCTGGTGTTGATAAATCCCAGATGACTCTTCTGTCTGGCCAGAGAGAACTTCTGCAAATCTTTTCATAGCACAGGCCTCACTGCAATGATTCATTAAAAGCCCTGAAATACAGAGTAATTAGGTATCCACTTCTCAGACTGATGTTGTTTCCTGACTAAACTGTGAGATAAGTATTAATTATATCAATCTAAACCTCATATTCTCCAAAAAATTATTAGGTAAAAGAACAGTAATATAATTGAGGCCAAAGTTCACAGGAACACATGTGAAGGTAAAATGAAATGGTGTGCAAAAAAACAGACAACAGATGTTTTTTTGCTCAGCATTAACCGATAAACTTTGTAAACTTTGCACAATAGCGAGAATTTACTGTCACACCAAAGCAGCCACAAGTTGAACTCAGCAAGACCTTTAGCAACCGGTGGTTTAACATTTCCATTTCCAGTAAAACCACACTTAAAGAAAAAGATTCGCAATGCATAAACAGACTGCAGAAAATCAGTTTAAAGGGCAATTAGGTCACATTCAAATGAGAAAGAAAGAAACAACAGAAACAAAGTGGGATGGGGGCTAAATCTAAAAAAGGCTGGATTTTTCCAATGGCAGTCAGTGTGGAGCGAGAGAAGTGCGGTTTGTGCGGAAAGGATTCTTTAAGTTGGCAAGCTGTAGCAGTTGTAAAGCTGTGGTTGATCACTCACTGCCGCAGTGAGAGGGATGTACCACAAAGCTTGATTAACCCACATATAATTAGAGTTTATTTAACATGTTGGAATACACAGGACAACGCCTTTATAACAGTTTAAATGTGTTTATTTTTTTTTTCTCTGTGAGCAATGTCTGAGACACAAAATAGTCAGCGATATCTTCTGGCTAACTGAAAAACTGATTTTCTGAGGTTTCAGGAAGTCAAACACTTACAATATTCACAGTATTTTTGAACTGTTTAGTATCAACACAACTCCTCCCAGTATCCACAAACAACACCATCATCATCGCCACCAAGTTTCAACTTCACGTTTAAAACAACAGTTCCTCTCGGTGGAGCAGGTTAGGGAATTTCCTCCTCGGCTTGAGTCAGGAGCAGCTGCTAGCACAACCTACACACTACAGGCCCTGACAAGACAAAGTGAGGTGGATTTCTGTGTGTTTATGTGAGGTTAGATAAGTGGTCACCCTAAGGTGAGGATATTTTCTGAACCACTAATTTGTAACACTCAATCTGCAGGAATGTGGCTGTACACCAACAACAACAAAAAAAATTGTGTGCTGACATAACACAAACACAACACAATGTGCAGGAGAGAAGCAGGAAGTGGCTATGAAGAAGAAATAAAGAACTATAAATAGCTATACAGACAGGTTGATTTTGGTTAACTCTTTGTTTTTCTAAACTTTATATAGCTATTCCATTTACACAGATAATTGCATTGTGTGTTTTAAATGCAAATAGAGAGATTCATATAAAGTGACTCAACATACAAACATATTTTGTAATAATGTTGATAATCAGTTAATAAATACAATAATTTCCAATAATAATAATTTAAATTATTTGAATGAATAATAATAACTATTCATTTTACAATAAGGTAAGGTTGTTGTTGGGTATGTTCTACTGACCAAAAATAAAATAAAATAAAAAATTCAAATAAATCAATTTTCAAAATTCACCTAGGCCCAGATATCATAAAGAGTGTTTCAGTATTTGACAACTATTAAGTGTTGAGTGACAGCAGGATAACAGTCATAACAGTCCAGGTAAATTCCTGGTTTTCCACATGCAACATGTTATAATGAACCTCCCACATCCTGGAATGCACATATGCAGGAGTCTCTTTCCTGTAAGTGATAAAAACAAAACAAAACAAAAAACAAGGGAACTCCGGCACCATGTTATCCATTGAGGGTGACATTAACATTGTTGAAAACTGAATAATAATTTTCAGGCCCGAACTCATGAAACATAACATAAAACATAAGTTTTAACATAAAACTTTGAAAACAAATAAAAAGAAACTGGCACATTATGTATTAAGAAATAATGAAGCAATCAATCATAATTGAGGTCATGATGCTGTTTTATGAGAAAGTACACCTGAATTAATTCAAACGCATTACATTCGACCACTAAAATAGACTGTTTACACCTTAGGTGTGTCAGGATGCAAAGGTGGTTATACCAGCTACTAAATTACTCTGTCTAAAGGTCTGTTTGCCTTAATTGGCCTGTTTTATTTTATTTTATTTTATTTTATTTTATTTTATTTTATTTTTGTAACAAGTATGTATGAATATGCCTGTAGAGGGCACTGTGTATCTCTGTATATCTAACAAATCATTAACACAAACCTTTGTATATGAACATGCCAACAATATTGACATTTATTGTAACATTTATTATAAACAATCAAAAAAAAAAGAAAAAAAAAAGAGTCAAACTTAGTTTTTTGCTTGTTTTCAAAAGGCAAATTTATACAGTGCACCAAGTAAAATAATCTGTCAATCTCTACCATCTGTTTCCAGAAATACAAAAAAAGGCCAAGATACACACTAACTCTACACATCTTTCAGATGTCAAATCACTCACAGCTCACACAACTGACATGATGGAGACACACAGCCAGTCAGAATGGTTTGAAATGCATAAAAAATGAATACATTCATGGATACATTCTTCTAAATATATTCAGATTCATACATTAACATACATGTTTTTGCATGCATTTGTGTGTTTGTATATACGAGTGTGAGAGTGTGAGGGTGCCAACAGATGCTGAGGTGCTGGAATTCCCAGAGGAGTGCTTCATTAAACCAACAGCTGTGACCTCACTGCCCTCTATGTGTGCTACACTGATAGCAGAAACTCTACTGTGTTTATTTAGTGCTTGCTATCATCCCTTTGTGTCAAATGAAGGTTTATGAAGATTTCCATTCGGTAAGATGATTAAAAGAAGTGTGCTAAATTGTTTTGTTTTTTTACTTTTATGTGTGTGCTTGCATTTGCTTAATCAATTTAATTACAAAAATTAATTAAAATGTTCTCCTTTTATACTTTATACCTCATAGCAATTTATAGATCAGCTTGATTGCTAGTCTCTCTGCTCCACTGTTTCTGTCTGCTCGGGCCTTTTAAGCCTGATGTTTGCGCCATAAATATTGCACTGTACTATTGATTTGCTCTGTTGACAACCTGGACCATAACATCTCTGTAAGATCATAATTTTACATGGTGCTTGTTTGACAATCTTAGGGGCATAAGGGCTAAAGGGGCCTTTTTTTTCTCAGACGTTATCTTGAAAAACTGTAGGCCAACATTTGTCCTTTATCCAAACAAAAGTGAGTCTAGAACTCAGAGTGCCTTTTTTTTCAGATATCCAGTCCAAAACCTGGTGAATTCCTGAAGCTGAAATACCTTAAAAACACTACGCTTAAAAAAGGATCTGCCAAATGAAAACATCTACAAGAAGGAATATTTTCATTCATGGTCAGTATAGTATAAAATTGTTAAATTACTAACTACACCTAAAATTCTTAATAGGGCTTACTGACGCTTTAAAAGCAGCCAAAAGTTCCTTTGCGGAACATTTAGTTTTCAGCATCATTGAATCAGCTCTGATGTAGTAATGTTTATTCAAGCTTAAGCCTGAATAAATTATTGGAGCTTCAGCTAGAAACACCTTTACCTCATTCATGCCTGCTGACCCAACTGAGTTAGATAAGAGTGAAAAAAAAATTGCTAGCACTCATGTGTGTCAGTGCTGTTTCTCTTATGCCCTATTGGAGGCCATTTAAGATTAGACTGCAGTCCTTAATTATAAAAACACAGGGAAGACAGTCTGAAAACCTTCTGTCTGTTCTGGTGATGAGAACAGTAAGCACTGCATCAGTCACATGGGAGTATGGGTAAATAAAGACTAAAATGTAATAGGTTATAAGCAATGCTGAAGCAGTGCTTAGATAACTCTATTATATTAAAGCACCTAAAAAATTCCTGCCTGATAGCTATGTTGACATTATGTTCTCTCATTAACTCATTACAATGCCTAGAGGCTATAAACATCCAATCATTTAGCTTCTAACCTTACATGTTTCGACAAGTCATCCTTGCTTCAATTATTCACATTAAATAGATTAACAATTTGAAAAACATTCCACTGAGGATCAGGTCAACTGTTCATTCTAATCTGTATTTAATGAAGAGCTGAATGTGAAACATATATTAGTCGTGACTAATGACCCTTCCCTTGAAAACCCATGACTATATCAGCTTAGAATCATGTTACAAACGTAAGTGAGTGTTTGGCTATTTTCAAAAAATCCATAGACTCAAATATTACCCTTCTTGCATATAGCTTCAGAGGTATAACACTGATGTTGTCAGTGTGGAAAATTAGACGACGTCCTTTCCATTCGTTACACTGATGTGTCATGTAATGTAAATGCAACAAAAGAAAGAAAATTAATTTAGATTTTGTCGATGTGGAATCTAATAGAATACCTACAATTGAAAAAAATACTCAAAAGTCTTCAATAAATAAATAAAAATAATAAATAAATATGTGAACTGCAATATTGTCCACTGATCCTTTTTCACTCGACTCACTTCTATGCAACAAGCACATTTTAGCAATTCATTAACACATACAAATATCGCAATGTCCAGAGGCAATGGAATTGTTCAACAATAGAAAGAAAATAAATGTAGATTTTCATGATGCCATATTATTATACATTAACTGCTTAAAGATGGAATCTAACAGAATACCCACATTTTAACTAAATTCTAAAAAGGCAGATTTTTCAAAAATGTATAATACGAAATAATACATATGTGAAATTCAATATTCTCCACAAAACTCACATTCTGATCCATATTCAGTCTACTCACTTACATGCAACGATAAAACTATAAAATAAACTATAAATGTTTTCAAATCAAGCTTACTTGCTAACAAATGGGAGTCTTATTTTTTTTTAATGGGCATAAAAAGACCAGATTAAGAATACAATTTTTAAAACTATTATAAAAGTGACCAAGAATAGCTTTTAACTGGCTTTTAACTTATTCAAAGTCCTCCCTTCATTATTAACCATTTCATTGCCATCATTATGTGCTTGCAGAAAGAAGAAAATGAGTCATGGTAAAAATAATCTGCCATCTGCCTGTCGAAATTTCAACCCACATATTTCCATTCAACACTTAAACAACACTCACTGTCATCTTAACAATACCTAATTGCTTCATATATAATTTAACAGAAATTTTGTGAAGATATGTCAGTATGTTCGAATAAATAAGAGCAATTATCACACAATAGACAGTGATTGTGGTTAAAATTTTCTTCAACCACAAAACACACATCCATGATGAACTACACTGATTAAAGCTCAGGTTTGGAGAGCAGGTGCACTGACAGCAGAGAGACCTTTGTTTTTTTTATGAGCCATGTTCACAGCTCTTCATGTTTCTGCCTCTCAAGGCTGCTGTTTATGCTGCCGTGCTCTAAAAACAGCTTTTCCCAATAGACTCTTTGGTATCTTGACACCATAGAATACATCCAGCTTTTTCATTTTACTGTGTTGTTCACTTTCAGGTTATATGCTAGACCTGCTGACAAGAGGTGTGTCTTTTCAACATGAAACCAGCTGAGCCAGTTTGGTGAGCCCTCCGTCAGAAAGATGCCAACAGGTGTATTTTTAAAAGACGGATATAGAAATCAGAAAGAATAATTACAACTCTGGGCGTCGTACAAATACACAAACAGCAGCAATATAAATTCAGACTTAACCTGCTGTCCCAGGAAATGACAATCCGGAACTTCACCATTGAGTATGACGCCGTAAATGATCACAGCACCTTCAGCAATGGGGATACATTGGTGGGCAGAGTTATCGTGGAGGTGTCAAAGGAAACCAAAATCAAGGCTCTGACTGTCAAGGCGAAAGGCAAGGCTGATGTGTCATGGACTGAGACGCAAGGGGAAGACAGTGTGACGTACTGGGATAAAGAAAAGTATTTCTCACACACGCAATCTGTCTTACCGGAGGATAACACAAATGGTAATATCCGATGTGACAGATGATGTTATAAACATTAATCTGTTCGAAACAATCTTTACATTTAATGCCATGTAGTGTAGTGCAATACAACAGAAAAACATAAAATACTGGACAACATTATGATTATGTAATGTGGTCCGTGTATGTTATTTGTAGGCAAACTGTTTCAAAGTTTTGGGTTTGTAAGAGTCCTTTTTTTTTAAAGTAATACTTTTATTCAGCAAGGACACATGAAATCAATCAAAAGTGAGAGTAAAGACACTTATAATATTACTAAAGTATTACAAAAATATTTCTGTCATTTAAATGCTGTTCTTTTAAACATTCTATTTATAAAATAATCCTGAATAAAATGTATAATGGTTTCCACAATAAATATTAAGCAGCACAACTATTTTCAACATTGATAATAATAATAAGATAATAAGAATAAGAAGAATAAGAAGAAATACACATACATATGTATGTAGTGTAATGTGTCTGTATTTTTTTTCCAGGCTCTGTAACTATTGTGGCTGGTAGACATGTCTTCCCTTTTGCCTTTCAGCTTCCCTACCAGTAAGTCATCACCTTCTTGTCCTGCAGGCATTCAGTCTGGTTGATAGATGTGACTCATAGATAGACAGTATATACTTTATTGATTCCTGAGAGGAAATCGATCTTCCTTTGAAACAGTTACTTTTTGCAGTGCAGCCAATACTTCAATGTGCTATACCCTCTATGTTGAAATATTGATCTATCATATGATGCAAGTTTCTTTCTGAAGACTGTTAGTCATCTACGCAAAATCTCTCTCCCACAGGGGCCTACCGTCATCTTTTAAAGGTGCTCATGGTAAAATTCATTACCGACTTTCAGCCAAGTTGAGCAGGTCTATGCGCGCAGCGAGCAAAGCTGAAGAAAAGTTCACCTTTGTTGCTAGAGCTGATTATGATCAGTCAACACTGATGGTATGATTACAATTTTTATCTTTTTTTTTTTCATTTTAACCCTCTATGGTGTGCGATATGAAATCAATGATGAAACAATTATTTGTGATGTTTTTCCAGCTTAAATTGGACACTATAACAATATCTATAAACATTTTCAGTATTTTTTTATTTATTTATTTTTTAAGTTTATTGCCTCAAGACAACATTGTACTACAATGGACAAACTGAAACATTTGACATTTTCATGCAGAAAAAAGAAATATATTTATTGAAAACATCACATACAAGTTGAACAAACATATTTATCTAGTTTTTAAATGTATTGCACATCTCATATTTCATAAAAAGTAACATTTCATTTCCAGCTGTTGCTCTCAGGCAACATTGTACCATCGTGGATCACAAGTATAACCAAACCATCATATCTGTTATCATACCAAAACATTATAATCAGTGTTGCTTCAAAGTAAAAAAATGAAAAATCATCAAAACCTTATACTAATATGCACATTATCTTTACAAGCATGCACATACACACACAAGCACATGCATGTAAAATCCTTCTTCACTAATGGCACCTCATTGCTTGTGAAACCTGAGGAAGCAATTCCTCTCAACAGAAAAATCCTAATATGTGCAGATATAGTATGAGAATTACTATTCTTACAAATGCATTACAAAATCATGCAAAAATGCAAATATATTTAGATAATTCTAACTCTTTTCCTTACAAATATCATACTTGTATTCTAACCTAGTATGCCTGCATGGCCTTATGCGATTCCATTACGGTACAATGTTGCCTTGAGGCAACATGCAGTTTTTTTGTAATTTCCTATGATACATTTGATGATATATTATGTAAAGTTGATTATTATTTATTTACATATTATTATGATGTAAATTCATAAATGAAGGTGACTCAGATTTTTTGTAGGCAATTATATATATGAAAACTGATGAAAAATGCACTTTTCATTGGACAAAATATGGAGTCATGTAACATGTGCACATGTCCTAATAGTGGAAAAATGGACCCTGTGGGTCATGTGACCACTTTTTTGGATTTTCATTTATTAGTATTTGACTTCTCCTTCCCTGAGATAGCATTGATCAGTTAAATGGGTGTCTCAGCTTATTTAAAAAACAAAAATATGTTGTTTTGCCTGGAGGCAACATGGTACCATAGAGGGTTAATGCATGAAATACAAAACAGACTTTTGTGGACCAATAATAATAACAGAACTCAATGATGACAACTTATTAAATAGGGGTGGGTGTCGATATGACCAAAATCTTCACAATGAGTAATTTTATTTCACAATAATGATATATATCACAATACAGTTATTTTTGCTTTAAATAAGGTCTGTAAGATATCAAAATTTTTGATAACATAGAAATTTTGAACAAATAAATAAGAAATGCTACATACATTGTATAAAGTTTTTGACTGTGTAAATTAAATATATATTTCTTTTTATTAAAGTTACAAAGATATTTTGTCAGGAGCAGTGAGAGATTTTCTCTTTTTTGTTATTTGATTAACATGAATGACAGACAGCAGGAATATTAGACTGCTGGCACTTTAAGACCTGCCCAGATCCAATATACTGTTACACATGTGTTTTATTTCTCAGTTGTTTGTTTTCACTTGAGACTTAAAATACTGTGTTTACAAGGATACTTGCAAAGATGGGCATTTTGACACATAAAAGTGTGTGCATATTTAACCGTTCAAGGTCTATAAAGTGGCAAAAATAGCTTGGTTCAATACTCCCGCTCTCTGTGAGTACTTTCTTCACGTGCACGCGTCTCTCTGATGGCACTCAGAAATAGTCTCTCAGACAAAGCATGCATTTAACGAAATGATTCCTCTTTCGCTGCTGATTGCATTTCAATGGCTTAAAATGACTTGTTTTTAAACCGCAGTGCTTAAAAATGCACGCAAACAATACGTTTTCTTGATCACGTAGCACAGCAACGTCACGTGAGTGTATAACCACGATAGAGACGATAATCCAAAATCTCGACCAGTTGACAAATTTCTACCGGTTAATTTACTGGTATATCACCCACCCCACCAATAAAAGACCCTAAAGATTACATTGTCCTGTTATTGAAACGCAGAAAAAAAAGTTACTCTGTTAAAGATTTACATGAACAGATTAACACATGTAACTGTAATTTTGTGGATGTTAAGTAAGTAACCTAAATCTTCCATCTTCTGCAGGCACCTCAACATGGCAGTAAAGACAAGAATGTCATATTTTTTGCCTCTGGAAATATCTCAATGAATATTTTCTTGCCAAAGACAGGCTACCAGCAAGGTAACCCAAGTAATATAACTAGCATTTGGTTAAATTAATGGATCTATCAGTTAAAAAAAAGCATGATATAACATAGATAACTGCTTTGATTCATTTGACAATATTTATATCTCAAACAGGTGAAAGACTAGTCGTCAATGGTGAGATTGTAAACAGCTCAACTCGAAAAATTGTGCCAAAGTACATTATCTACCAGAAGCAAAGCTTCTTTGCTGGAGGCCAGAGAGCTGTTCATACCACCGAGATACTGAAGGATAAGGGAGAGCCTTTAGTGTCCTCCACCAGACAGAATCTGTCTAAAGTATTAGTCCTTCCCACACAAATCAGCACCACCATCCAGAACTGCAGAATCCTCAAAGTAGAGTATAGACTGAAGGTAGGTACCGGAAAACAAGACAGGCCTCTAGCAGGTTTCTTTTCAACAGCAAAAATGGTTTGATGTACTTTGTATTCAGGAATGTTGCCAATTTTTTATAGTCTGCTTTTGTTTTCATGAAACAAAGGAATGGAAATAAAAGACAATGTCACTCAAGCAAGTGTTTGAGTACACGTTACTTCAAACATGACTAAGTTACGTTACTAAGTTTCTCTCTTGAAATCATCGACAGTATAGTTTGTTTTTTCTGTTACAGGTTATTTTGGATGTATCGTTCACTAAAAACCCTGTGATTAAACTACCGTTGATCATACTACCTCTACATAATGGGACTTCATCCAAAGAGTTGGAGGCAGGACTACACCGAGACCTGGCCAAAATGAATATTTTAAATTAATATAAGCAATGAGGACTAGTTGTGTTTGTACTTTTGTTTTACACTTATTGTATCCTACTATAAAAAAATAATTTCTTTTCAAAAATATGAAATCGTATATGAAAAATAGGCAAAAATGTGATATATATGTGACCCTGGAGCACAAAACCAGTCTTAAGTAGCACAGATATATTTGTAGCAATAGCCAAAAATACATTGTAAGGGTCAAAATTATCGATTTTTCTTTTATGCCAAAAATCATTAGAATATTACAGATCATGTTCCATGAAGATATCAAAACCTAATTTTTGATTAATAATATGCATTGTTAAGAACTTCATTTGGACAACTTTAAATTCGATTTTCTCAATATTTAGTTTTTTTGCACCCTCAGATTCTAGATTTTCAAATACTTTTATCTCGGCCAAATATTGTCCTATCCTAACAAACCATACATCAATGGAAATCTTATTTATTCAGCTTTCAGACGATGTATAAATCTCAATTTAAAAAAATTGACCCTTGTTGTCCAGAGTCACATATTTCTTATAATTGCATATTTTAAAGAGAACAGTTTACCCCAAAATGAAAATTCTGTCATCATTTTCTCACTCTCATGTTGTTCCAAACCTGTATGACTTTCTTTCATTTGTCAAAAACAAAAAGAGGATTTTAAAGAATGTTATGTTCCAAAGGAGAAAGAAAGTCATACAGGTTTGAAATGAAATAACCATGAGTAAATGATGACAACATTTTCATTTTTGGTTGGACTATTCCTTTAAAATTAAGAGAATTCTAGCTCTTTTTAAATTTTATCGCTTCCGTCCTTACAAAAAGAGTACAATAATGCAAAAATAAATAAATAAAACATTAATGCATGTATCCCTGAGAGTGTAATGGTCTCTATTGTTGGCTATAATCTTTCTGTAACCTCATTTATTATTAGATCAGCTCAGTTAATTCAACTAAAGGGGAGAGTATGTCATGCTCCTTTTACGCTGACATAAATACAGAGGAAGACTCTGCCTGTCAACCTGGAGGCCACTGAGCTCCGGCGGATATCTTCAACACAGCAACCTTTCTGCACCAGTATCCTACTGCTCTTTGCTGTGTCTACTAACTCACACCTTCTCAATTCAGTGCTCAGCACAACCTTTATTGTAGAGTGAAGGATGTGGAATCAATATTACAGCTAATCTGTGACCTTTGACCCCACAGCAAAAGATGAAATACAGAATGTCTGAGCTTTGTAAATGGAGGACACTGAATTTATCTGTTCCACTGGAAGAGCCCTTTGATATTTGAGCAAACACTATTCTTTAGAAATAATAATAATAGTAAAAAAAATCACTTAAAACATTCTTGTGACATTCATGTAAAGCCTTTTCTCATGAGAAGAAAAAACTTCAATCGCAGTTTACAACACTAAATCTATTTCACTTGATTTCGACAGCATTAACTGGAAAGTGATTTTACTGCAAATGATCAGCAGCCATCTTTAGATGACAGTGATTGGATGAGTTTAGTATTTCACCTCCCCCTGCTGGAAAACAAACGCTGTTACTTCTCACTTATATGACTTGACAGTTTAATAGTGTCTGTTCTCTGGTGCTCACCATATAGTAATTCACTTATCGAGTAGAAATCTTTAACTGCTGTGTGTGTAGGCTTCTACCGTCAGTAAATAATGTCACAACAAAGCTCACGGGAGGCTGAACATAAGCAGTCTATTAAAAACTATTGCTCCAGTCTAATTACAGGAAACGTGAGGCTGATTTCTTTTCTATGAGAACATACAATAAAAGGTTAATTGGGGCAGCATAACTGAATCAATGCATTTGTTTAGCTAAACGAGATTACCTTTAATTAAACTTTAACATTAAGAGGCAACAGTGGTGACATTTACTGTACGATCTCCTGTGTGAAGTGGTCTCATATTAATATGAGTTATTGAATGGCTAATCCTAAATTGCAGTTTCCCAGGGAATACCTTTATGTTATTGACCCAAATTAACCGATACACTGCTAAATAAATAACAACTGATTAGCTGGAATATCAAACAGTTGTGCGTAAAAAATCAGATACTATGATGAACATTTCTCAGAAGACAGCATGAGGTGATTCCATAGTTCGCCTATTGCATGTTGCTTATTTTAACGTCAAAGAGACATAGGGCCAGGTTTACTTACAGCTTGCACCAGCGCAAACTGTCTTTTGGCATTAAAATAGCACTGTCAGGATTTACTAATGACGTGCAGAGACGAATTAGCGCTGAAAAGGCATGGACCGTTATTTTTGAGCCTGACCTTATTGAATATGCATTTGTAAGAGTTTCTCTTTCAGACACAAAATTTATGGGAGTAGAGTATGCAAATGAATCACGGAACGAGATTCACTAACGTTTGCGCTCATCGAATTACTGGTATTTACGCCATTATTTAACGCCCAAAAAAGCATGTCTTAAACTATTTTGCGCTTGAAATGGCTGCAATTATTGTTGCTGGGAGGAGGCACCACAAAGAACAGAGCACGTGGTAGAAGGGAGAGGATTTTTTCCACACGTATTCATTTATTTGGAATGCCAGAAGAACACATTATCCGAACATATAGTTCAGTTCAGTTAATTTAAAGCACAATAAAACAACAATGGTGGACCAATGTGCTGAACAATATAGTTTAAAAGAAATCAAAATACATAAGATGGTAAGACAAGACAAAAAAAAAAAATCATTTTAAATAAACTCCTGTTGGCTCATACAAGCCTTCTCTAAGAGACAGGCTTTAAGCCTTGTTTTAAAAAGTGATTCTGTTGCAATTGTTCTAATAGAGATTGGAAGGCTGTTCCATAATTTGGGGCTGGCTATGGCAAAAGCCTGGTCACCTTTTTTATAGTTTGCCAAGCCATGTTATTTTTAATTTGCCTCAGGAAATAAAAGACGACTTGTAACCCTCAACCAGGAGTCACACAATACCATGTCTATCAAAACTTCTTGCAATTAATTTTTTTTTGCATCCAGTTTTTTCAATATACTGTGGCTTCTTTATTTCTTTATTTGTGACTATGCTAATTTGCGTTGCGCTTGGTATATTGCGTTGGTCGATATGTAAATGAGATGTTGCATCTGTGTTCTCTAATTTGCGCATTGTTAGTAAATCACCCGCAGAAATTTCCACACCCATCGCCGCTGTTTTGGAATTGTGCTCTCATGATAATTTACTCTATTCAGTAAAACTGGCCCCATAGGCTGTTTCTCAATTCTAAGAATGAAAGGAAACCTGCTAGGCTTCTGTATGTCATCCGCCTGCAATGACTTCTGGGATTTTTAATATCAGTATTGATTCTCAAGTCTGAAATCAATGCATCTTCAATGTAAAGAACACATCCAGGTACTTTCATGCATCCTCTGTACTTGCGTACTTGAGTACTGGAATTAAACTTCGGCAGTTGATTACGATGTAGAACAAGAACACAAGGATGCAAGATCGAACATATGTTGAGAAATGTCCATACGCTATATTTGGGCTAACTGTGGCTGGTTGCTTTACATGCCTGTCAGATGGTCGCATTCTGTCTAAGTGAGTGGCTCTTTGTTAGAACAAGTTAGAATGTGGACCAGATTTATGCAGTTTAGGCAAAGGACTGGCTATGTGAGATTAGCGCAATAACAAGAAGAATTGTGGCATCTTGGCACCAGATGTGAAAGCTATCATTTGGCTACAGGATAGGTGAATCGTACACCGCATGCTGTACGCCACAGTTTCTCCAGGCCTGATTCTGTTACCACTGAGATTCAGATTAAGCGTATTCTTTACGGATCATAAACTGGGGAAAAGAAAGAGGTCTGTTGGTGTGACTGAGATATAGCGGTCACCGCACCTCATTAGGTCCTGCATTTAGCCTGTTTCAGAAAATCTATGAGCAGACAGCTGTCACAGTTTGCACTTACTAAGGTGCAGCTGATTTAAAGTCAGTGAACACACTCGACTGAACGGAAGTCTTCAGAGACCCGTTATAGGTTCAGACATGCAAATGTCTGTAGCCTACATGTCAAAGGACATAAAATTATTATGGTTTTATAACAACAACAACAACAATAAATATTATTACATCATAATATCCAAGTTATGGTCTTTGGTAGATAGGTCATAAATATTTTCAGTAATATAATATAATATAATATAATATAATATTCAAAATAAAAGAATCGATTCAAGATAAAATAAATTAGCTAAAAAATAATAATTAAAAAATGATGCATTGCAGGGAATCTTATTGTACATAAAAAAAAGCTGTAAAGGAAGATTGCTTTTTCACTGATTGGTATGATGAGCAGGGAATTATACGATGAACTCCATATGTTTGGGTATTACTATATAAGGCAATCAATTAAACTCATTTAAAAGTGAGATTTGAACAAGCTGCTCTTGAAAATGAGATGAATGACACTAATCAGAAAAGCAGATCTGAATCAGTGTGAAGAAAATCTAAACTATGGATGGATGGCAGGCAGTGTGAATTGCGAAAACATAGCACAGCAATTGAACACCTCATTTTTTCTTCTAAATGAGAAAGGATATTTGATAACAAACAACAGTATCCACTAGAGATGCTAGACAGCCCCTATTTATTTCTCATGAAGATGGCCCATTTCACTTCCGCTATAATTAATTGCATGTGGAAGTTTGGTGTCACACATAAGACATGCTGGGAATAAAATGGTCCCTATGAAGGGCGCTTCTGTATTTGCTTTTGCTACAAGGATTAGGATTGCTATTTTACAGTTTTACATTCAAATATGGGTGCTTTCCATTTTAAGGATTTTTACACATTCTGTAACACAGTTCGGTTGTTCAGACCCCATCGAATATATGGAATGACTGCACGCTCTCATAAGCAGGAGAATTTCGCACATATAGCAATTCAGGAAGTCAAGCATGAACAGCTGTTTGTCTGGTTAGAGGGGGAAGGGAATTTGAAGAAAGAATTGAGGACCATGTGTTGTCTTTGTGCAGACAGAATAAAATTTCAGCTGTTCCCAATAAATGACTTTCATTTATTATGTGCAATGATGCAAATCACAAGTCCTTGAGTATTTTTTAGGATTTTTAAACAAGTTCCATTCTCAAGTTACTAACTAAAAATGTTCTTACACTCAATCATGATAAACTAAACCTAAAATGGAACAAATATGCATGTAAGGCTCAGTGTGGAATAGTTTTGTGAAATGGAGAAACAACCGTTTCTACAAGCATTAGACATATTAATGATGCCTGAAAGTGGAATTTTAATATCTCACAACATCTGTTTCTTTTTGTCCTTTACTCCCTAATTAGCTAGACAGTTTTGGGTTGCAGTTGAGCGGAAGATGAATTTGTGCTGTCCTCAAAAATCTGCATCTGCACATTTGTAGTACTTAAGAGATTTTGTTGCTGACAGATGAATGCAGTCATATTCATCCTCTGTCTGTTCTTACCTGAACAGGTGCCAGAATCAGTCTGGTGATATCAAGATCAATGGACTATTACGTTATTATTTTATTAGTAAGAGAAAAATAACTTTTCTGTTTGCCTTGGGACCTAAAACGCTGCTGACAGATATTCTCACATGGCTTTGGACAAGTTTTTACAGGTCGTATGACTGAATTCTCTCACTCTTTGCTGTGGGGATCTTTCTTGCATTAGGCAGTCTGGTCTCAGTTTTCTGAAGAAAATCCTTGAGAAACGTGTGAAGTGCGAGTAAAATTGATGGCAGGTTTAAAGACTGAACTTTGTCCAATTCTCTTCCCCTTTCTGTTCCAGTATTTTCTCAGTTGATATTTGATGTTTGGAATGTTTTGCAGTTTAAGGGCTGTTGTCAGTCCAAGTCCTGGATCTAAAAAAAGACCTGGAAGTAAAAAAAAAAGGATTACATTTTAATTTAAATATAAAGAATATATTTAAAACAATAATAATTTCATTAATTTTAAATAATTTTTTTTTCTTTTATTGACGACATTATAATAACAGCTGGTCATTGTGTCACAGATGAAACTACACCTGAGATACATATTTGTTTCTTACCCATGCTTTTAGATGCATATTTCCTGCACTGCTGCTTTTATTGTCTCTCTTTTGTTCATTCCGTGAACTGATGAAAGGTGTTAAATTAAGACTACAGTAAGAGAAATATGACACATCCCACACAGGAGCAAAAGGCTGCAGACAACTCTTTTGGTAACCACCCTCATATGAACTAAGTGTGATATATGTTTTGAGCTGTGTGCATCATCCAACAGCACGTCCACCTACACCCACATCAAAACAATGCTGTTTGGTTCCCCTTTAACCTCCAAGTCCTTGTTTGGCTTGTAGTCTGCATATCAGTGCCCAGTAGCAGCTTAACTAGATGTGGAAACAATGAGATGCTTCACTCACCAGCATTAACAGCGGATATATAAACCGGTGCTTTTTCAAGAAAATTGCACTCAATAACAAAAAAGGCTGGATATTTTTCATACATTTGAGACAAATGAAACACTGTGAACTCTACTAACAAAGATACGGAAGCCAGTTTCTGCTTGAGAGAAATTATTCATTTTTGCTTTTATACAAATAGTAAAAACCTAACTCAACTGAGTTACAACCAAAAACATAAATATGGTATATGCATACATATGCAAACAGACAGTAGAGATGCATCATTTTTGTTTTTTACTGAAATACCAAAGCCAAAATTAAAGTTTTAATTTATCAATAAATAAATAAATAATAAAATAAATAAATAAATAAATAATGTTTTGATAATTAAATTTGGGTAATTTAAATCAGTATGGTGTTCATAGTGACCTCAGTTATCTTCTCAGGTGATAACTTAAACCAGTTGTAGTAAAAATATTTGTCAACAAGTTACCTCTTGATATTTCGGTCAATTATTTCGGTCCTCCAAAATGGCCAAAACCAAAAATTCCTCTGTTTTGGCTGAATTTTGAAGAATACGGGTAACCAAACAGCTGGTGGGGGGAAAAAAAACTATTATGGTAGTCAACTTAAGGGTGAATAAATGATGACTTTTTTTTTTTTTTTTTACTTTTGGGTGAACTAAAACAAAAAACTCCCTTTAATTTCAACATTTTCTCTCCTCATCCAGTCCAATGCAAAGCATGCTGGGAACTGGAAATCCCCTGCCAAGTTTTAGCAATACAACGGAAATTACTAATGGACTAAGTGAAATTCTGTTTCAAATTGAATATAGTAAAAATACATTCTCACAAACTGCTGAATATCTGTCTTAGCTCATTCTAAATAAGTACATTACTAAGGTAGTCCATCTGCAGAGAGAAAAGAACTAATGCAAAGGTCTGTTGAGACAAAGACTTTGGTTACATACAGACTGAAATGAAGAACAATGTGGAATCAGCATTCTAGGTTTTATTCAGGCTACCAAGGCAACAATTCTCCCAAGTGTGTTCTAAGAAAAAAATATTAAACATGCACTAAAGTTGAGTGGAGCTCCAGTGAGACAAGTCACTAAAGGATTACATCAGGCTATTAATGGATTCAGTGAACCCCTGGGTCCTCAGGCTTGTGCTGTATCTTAGTATGGTTCTACTTCTCTGATACAAGCCTGTAGATCAGTGTGATTTCACTTAATCTGATTATTTGGCAGCATACTGACTTCTGTCTCCATTAACAATCAGACGGAGCACAAACACAGAACCGTGACAAACAGCACAATCCTTAGGACTGAAAACATCGTAAGAACAGCACACCTTTTTTAAAGGGTAGTCCTGGCTCACTTGATACCCTAATAACACGAGACCCCCCAAAAAAAAAGACCTAAATGAGTGCATTTACTTCTAAAATGCTTATGTAAAATTAATCTGATGTAATTAAATATTATACGTAAATGTGCATTTTAGCAATTTAGTGAATAATTCAATACTGACAAATCAGATAACAGAATCCCAGTCAAAGATAAGCATCTGAATTATACTATTGAATTCTGAATTATATTCAGTACAAGCGTTTTTTTTTTGTTTGTTTTTTTTTTACTGAATTCCTATCAATATACTCTAGACTCAAGATATAATTTAAAAAAAAAAAAAAAAAAAAAAAAAAAAAAAAA